>WJFA01001832.1:0-18738 GCA_009870155.1 Pseudobourletiella spinata
CCTGGTTGGGTTGCACCATGGTTCAGTTCAATCCTGGTTGGGTTGAACCATGGTTCAGTTCCAACTTGGTTGAGTTTTGCGTGGTTCAGTTCAGGTGGTTGAGTCACGCGTGGGTGAATTGTCCTAGACCCCAAACCGACACTGCCAAGTTGAAATATTTCAACTTTGAGTTCGCCGCGAAAATCACTCAGAAGCAGCTTCGCGCGTCAGTGAGGCGCGAACTCGTGGGTCGTGGATGTGCGGTTCACATGAGAGGCACTAATTTCGCCCTCGAATCGCGACCACTAAAGCGAAACGCGTGGAAATTCGCGTCCATGTGAAATACGCTTTACTGAATTCCTGCTTCCGAAATTCCTAAATCTCATGGCACGTTTTTAGTTTGAGAATAGTAGAATTCCTAATTCCAATTCTTAACTCTCATTCTCATTTTCATGACTCTAACATCGCTATAACATGACTTCTGAGATGACCGTAGAGTCTGAAGTTCTGTTAAATCGCGCTTACCAATCTGGGCTTGTCTGCGAAAGCCATTCTTTTGTAAAATCAATCAGCGGGCACTCATGCCCAGGTGCAGTCCGACAAATGTGGTGCGGGAAATTTTCGCTCTTCAGGATAGGAAAATTTAGTATAGATCGAGATGACTGTCCTTCGGGAGGCAGTACTGCTAGGTGCGGTGAATGATCATCTTCCCCAAAAAGAAGCTAATCCTACGATCTGGAAAATTAGCCTGTCTATGAATATGTATGCAGGTCCGAAATTCCAAACAGCATTACTTGTTATTACTATTGTCGCACAACAATGTCGAGATAAGCGGAAATCTGCGTTTCAAAGTGGTAAGTTTTATCGTCCACATCGCATGCATCAGTCACTCACTCTGCTTACCTCGTATTCACAGGTAAGGGAGTGAGTGACTTCGCGTGAGAAGCTTTTGGAAAACTTTTACTCTAACAACTTTATTTCTAAACTCGGACCGTACAGAGTAGAGAGGAAGGGGTCGGTTCCGGGAAAAGGGGAAGCGATGCCTTATTTATTTTTCCGTGGTTAATTAGCCATAGGAGGAATTCATTGCTTCCACACGAAAACCACTTTTCATGTGCGTTGTACTTTTACAACATAAAATGTGACGTTCTAGTATAATCCCACGTGTGTACATAAGTTTGAATATGGTGGATACCATTTTACTAAAGAACGGACAGGAGTTGTTCATGATTTACAGCATATAAAATTAATGCAGAAAACTTCTACAGAAAGTATTTCGACTGGGGAGTCGAAGCAATAGCGAAAGTATAATATGAGGGAAACACGACATGAAATAATATCGGATTTTTTCATATCCGATTAACTCACAGGGTCATGTGCAAAACTATGAAACAACTGGCAATAAAAAAAAGTTAATTCATTTGTGTCGGGCATTACCTTCGCCTGTGATATCGGGTTCACAAAGTTGCACCACTGTACAACCCTGATTAGTGTGGTGCACATGCAGCTAAGTTTCCTCAAACATGCACTCCCCGTAGCAATTAGCTGTCCATAGTTTTATATGCAATCATTACCGCAGCCTCCTCCAGTCGTGCATTGACCCTTGCTCCTGCAATACATACGAGTGCTGGAACTTATTCAAATTCCATCCATACAGCTCCTCCATGTTCCCAAGCACGGTTTGGTATTCCGCTCATTTGTAGACGCTGTAAGTTAAAGTATCTCCACAACTCTTTCCCCAACGAATAGGTCCAATTCTTACGCTAGATAAAAGTTTACTAATGTGACAACAGAGGGTGACGGTTGGCTGAACCAGGTCTCCATTGTTGCCCCTCGTCCTCAGGATATTAAACCAGCAGCCCGCAGTTATATATCTCCCCCATAATTTTATACGTTGCTCGCGTACGTAACAACAAGGACTTCTTTGCTCACAGCTTGCCAACAAGATTTTTAATTACCAGTTCAAAAATAAGTTTACTGTTGCATTTCCTCATCAGACCACAAACGCAGTATAGAATCAGTTTTCAGAGTTGTATCAAAATTCAAAGCTTTCCGAACCCATTGCTGGGTAATGAAGAAAACAGCTACATTTAAAACGGAAGGTAATTGTCAATTAATATTACAAACTTCTCCACTAGCAGGTAATTCACGAGCAAGTTCGGAATGCTTGCGTGTCAGTGAGGGAACCGATACCGTTGAAGGGGTGGCCTCTCCAAACATGCACATGTAAACTTTTCAAAGAAATTCCCGTCCCGCCCTTTATGCGTTTTTCATTTGTAAGGAAAAGCAAAGCGCACGGTAGGCAAACATTTCCTCTTTTCTCTCTCTCTCTCGCTGGCAGCGCCCCTCCAATGAAACATTTGAAGTCTTCTAAAACAAGTATGGGGTGGTATGTGTGGTACGTACTTGAATACTTCAAGACGTGGCCGCAGTGCACTATATGTTGAAGTGAGGCTTCGACTCTCGGTTATCGAGACATTGTGACCAGATTTAAAAACCAAACAAAATATTGAATTTCAACACTGATCCTCATTGTTGTGACATTAAAGAAAATCCACGTGCTATATTTACAGCTGTCGTAAGCTTTCTGTAAAATTTTCTCGTCCCGTCGTGATGCACATACGTTTCTGTGTGCACACACATGAACCCCGGAACGGAAGGATGGAAGACGCTTCAGGGAACAAGGCTACCTTCGTCGTTGTCGCCTTGAGTAGTAAAACTACGCACGTAATTAGGGCTAGTGAATTTAATTGCGTGAGCGCGTACATACGGAGGTCGAGAGTAGAAGGAGAAGACGACGAAGACTGACGGGAACGATTGGTAGGAACGTGGAAGGGTTTTGAGTGAAAATAGACTGGGAGTAGTTGAACGTGCGTACGCGGCTTATATTTACGAAAACATTTGTAAAACCCTTGAAGGTGTCCCGAGAGTGAAGTGCATACACAACCAGACAAGGAACTACAGAGTGGGGTGTCGAAAGGAACTTACATAATTTTTCTCCGAGTAAAGTGCATAATTCTTAGAGAAATACTGTCACACTATGGAAAGAAATGGCGTGCGAGTAAGAGCGAGAGAGAGAGAATGAGACCTTACCATCTCCTTTAGACGGAGGAGATAGCGAGTTGCGTGAGAGATTTTGCCGTGGTTATTACCGTTACTGCATAGCAACTCCGGTCTGGTAGTAGTAGTAGTAGTAGCGGAATTAGTAGTAGTAGCAGTGGCCGCAGTAGTAGTAGTAATAGTTGTAGTAGTAGTTGTTGTTGTTGTTGCATCAGCAGCAGCAGGAGTAGAATTACAACTCTTACTACTACTACTACTACTACTACGGATGTTGCTGACGATGATCTAAATTTACCGGCAAGCATTCGGGTACAATGTGCTCTTAAACCTAGAACGGAGGAAAAGACACGAATGAACAAGCCAGTGATCATACTTCCTCATCATCATATCTCTCCAGTCTTTCTTCCTATATCCGCATGGATAGAGGAGATTCCTAGCGAAACAGAGAGAGAACAGACTGGGGCATGCACGATTATACAGTCCGTTTCAGTCTTACCTCCTGCTTTCTTGCTGTTGCCGCTCCTTCACTCACTCTCATAGTAAGTCAGTCAGCCGCTGAAATCAGTGCCTGCTGCCGAGTGCCCAACTACCAATCCCCGATCCCGAGGACGCTACACTGCTACTACCACCACTGCTAATACTACAAATGCAGAAACATTATCCGCACTAGCTCACCGAAGAACCTTAGGCTCACACACAGACATAAGCTCAAAGAGCGACAGAAGAAATTCATGTACAGCCAGACCTGAGGAGTGTGTGTGTGTGTGTGTGTGTGTTTGTGTGAGCGAGCTTGTGTGTACTCTGACATAAAGCCGGCGTTGAAGGTAAAGCTCCTCCACAGTGCACCAGCCGAGAAACCCAGACACACGCAAGCGGAGTCAGACACATCCATACACACACATGCACCAGTCTACATATACACTCAGAGTCTCTCACAGGCAGACAAACACACCAGGAGCAACTTACCCTACTCGAAACGAGAGCATTAGGTTTATACACAAGCTGACTCTTGCTCCTGCCTATGAAAAAAGTACATAGCCCTCTTGCATTTGGCCGACTCAATCATTTCAATTTGGTCAACTGAACTGATCTTTTCCGCGGTCTTTCCACTTAGTGCACTCTCTCCTCAGACCGAGTTACCCCTACACACAGTGAGCTCCTACCCTTTTGTCTCCGGTGCTTCGAAAAGAGGCTCTCCAGTTGTGAAATCTCCCACACCGCTTCACCATATCCGTCGTCTTCGTGCTACCACTGACCAACAGTGTATAATTCCATCAAAAGTATTCGCGGACGGTAGCTTGGAACAAAAAAGCCAGCCTCTCGCCAATCTCGCTCAGTCGTCTGGCAGCTGTAGTAGGTCGAGCACGGAGCGTGTGGGGAAAGGCGCGCGCGAATAACAGAAGAAAACCGGATTTACCATCCATGAGACTTTCCCATTCACATATGTATTTATATACATACATATATTCACTGCAATATTGGACGCGGCCGGAGTTGAGTCTGTCTGGGATCAAGAACCACAGATTCGCATATACATAAACACAGAGAATTGAGAGAAAAATTGGCAGAGGCCAACTAAATATTACACACACACTGACATGACTCTACGCACAGTCGGAGCGATTAAAGAAAGTGAGTGAGAGACACGGAAGGAAAATTAAGAGGCCCATAGAGAGGCCACTCGAATGAGCTGGAAAAGGGAGGGACAGAGAAGAATAAATGGCGTGACTCAAGTCTCACTTCACGGAGCGTGAAGAAAGTTACTCCACTTTGTATCAAACCCTTGTTGAATTCAGAACCGCTGGGTCGTCGCAAAATCGCACCAAAGATTCACCAGCCCAAATACCAAAACCTTGATTTGGAATTAGTTACCTCAGTTACCCCTCAGCATGTCCACCCTGAGTTTAGGATGTGCGCCAGCTATTTTATAGCCCACAACCCGGCCCGGTGCGGGTAGTTAGCCTCTGAAAGTCCAGCTATTGATCCAAAAATAAATTGATTCCACTGAGGTCAAGGGCCTTCAAACCTGCAATAATAATGCCCGGAACAGGAATCCACACAAATGGACTGGATGAGGACATCATCTTGATGATTCCATCCAAATTCTCCCCGCTACAACCGGAAGAGTCTGTCTAGTACTGAGAAAATCTTCTAGAGAGAAACAATTAGCGGACCAAGTGCTGCTAAGTGAGGAAGGAGCACGTCCCACACAACTGGATTACGTGACGTTCACAGTGATACTTAAAGAACTTGTGCTGTACAGTGACCATGAATTAAGCCATTCGCTTAATCCCCTCCCTCAATTGCTACGCTGACACGGCTCTAAAACGTCTCCAGAGTCAGCCCGCGACCTGAGACAGAAGGACCTTCACGCATCCGTGGGATAGTTGAGTGGGTGTGGAAGATTTTATTGCGGTCGAATTGAGTGGAAAAATACTGATTTTTGTGAACTTACTGCTGGCGAGGATTGGCTGAGGATCTGATATAACCTTCACGCATCCGTGGGATAGTTGAGTGGGTGTGGAAGATTTTATTGCGGTCGAATTGAGTGGAAAAATACTGATTTTTGTGAACTTACTGCTGGCGAGGATTGGCTCAGGATCTGATATATACAGAGAAAATGACATTTCAGTATTCAGACCCAACTGTGGCGAACTAAAGAGAAGGGTGGCCCACAGATGATGATGAGCTTCCAGTTGCTCTCACTGTCATTGTTGTTCTCGAAGAGACCCGCTCGTCTGGACGGACGTGAGGAGCGATGAAATACAGTGGTGAACTAAAGAGAAGGGTGGCCCACAGATGATGATGAGCTTCCAGTTGCTCTCACTGTCATTGTTGTTCTCGAAGAGACCCGCTCGTCTGGACGGACGTGAGGAGCGATGAAATACACAATCCTCGTTCTGTGGACATTTTTATTATTTTTGTTAATGTTCAGTTCACTTCCATTCCGCGTTGAGTGTCGCCCGTCAGGAGTCATGGGTCCGGGACCGCCGATTGCTGGGAACAAGGCACAGGGATCCGGAAAAGGTGCTTCTTCTTCCTATGCTTACCCCCCTTCTTCTTCATTATCGTCGTCGTCGTCATCATCATCATCATTATCCCCAGTGTCACCATCAACGGCTCTAGCCATCCCCTCCACACGTAGTCACAGCTCGAGTAGTACCAGTAGCACTAGGGCATGTCCCTTCCTTGAGAATATGTTTTCTCCGTGGCCAGACTTGTACCGACCAGATATCACGATGAAAGTCTGGGAGACGACATTGGTTCTTGAGGGAACGGCACGTTCCCGGAGTGAAGTGAAACCAGACGGAACGTTTGGCGTCACTTTTGATCTGCACCGTATTGTCAAGGGTGAAGCACCTCTCCTTCGACGCAGAAAACAATTCCGACTTCAGTTCCTCGACAACCCCAATAGCCATTCTTCAAATAATAATAACAACAACAATAATGTAAATGTTAATCTTCACAGTAATCTCGTGCACAGTAGTAATAGCAACATTTCATCTCCTAACTTACATTCGAGAAAAAATCATAGCAATAGAATACAGCGCCAGCAACAGCAGCACATCCACCATCAGCATGCCCGGCGGAACAATGGTACATTTTCCCGAGGCATGGCCGGCATTAACAACCCGCAAAAAAGCCCCGGTAACATGCGACCGTCTCCCAAGTCACTGACGGCTGCTGGAGCCCACCCAAGTAATAAGTGCGTCCCTCCTAAGGCAACAGTGAAAACTGGCCGAAAGTACTTCGTATTTGCAATCAAGTGGGAGAACCATTTCGTGGCCGTCTTTTCACCTGAACTTGCCAACAAGAAGAATACCAAACTAGTTGACAACGTCCTGTGCCGAGAGTGTCGTAAGTTTCCATAAAGAATATATTTTTAATGCTCATCCCTTTTCCGCTTCCCCTTCCCCCGCAGTAATCTCCATCCCGGGTCGGCCGAACCCAAGTAGTTCCACAAATTCCAACGGTACCGCTGCTACTGCTACTACATATGCTACAATGCACACACATAACCGTTTCACATATTCACCCTCTTCATTCTTTCAGAGTGGCACCCTCGAAAAATGTTCTTATATTCAAACCTAAAAGATTCAAGGTAGGACAAGGACATAAAATTGACTGGAATTGGATTTATCAATGGATTTATTTCGTCTACGTATCACATCCGTAGATCCCAAAATAAAAATTAAAAAATGAATACCAACGCAGTAAACTCGGCTGTTTTAACAAAAGACGCATATTTAAAGTCAACAGTCACTAATTGTACCGATAGAAAATTAAGAAAATCTGCGGGAAAAGTAGGAAACGGGAACCAAATTTTTTTCTTTAGGAACCTTTACGGGCTTTGGGACTTTAATTGTCTGACTGATTGAATATGAGCTTTAATTGAACATTTCGCCAACACTAGTCATAATGCATATCCTCTTAAACAGTTCTTAAGAATCTCCATTGATTCATGGCTTTCAGAGGTCATGCCAACTGGCATTCGAGTTCATTGGTTTGCTGCAGAAATATTAAATAGTGAGTCCATGGCTAATTGTTATCTGTCGTTTTATACCCCAGTATATTCTACGCTTCCCTCGGCTCATTGTAAACGGATTCCAAGCATCCCATCGCACACAAGTTAACATGCCCCAAAAAAGGGTTTTTGCCCCCAATATCTAAGCTACTCCGAAGATTTTGTTGAAATTTTGCATGTTAAAGGCTCAAACTTCATACTCAGCCTCTCCCATTGTACATAGCTCGAATCACTCGTATTTCAATCCGAAAAGAAATTGAGGATACACTCTCATGCACGTTGTTACATACTCCAACCTAGATACGGGTTTAGACCTTCTGGGGCCTCCTGCGGAATACCACTCATGTATTGCATAATTTTCACATTTATAGCCATAATTCCCGCTTTTCCAAAATAACCGATCCCATCCACAACATGTAATTAAGTATCAATCCTACTCAGCCAAAGCCGAGACTCTATGTGCCATAAATTCATAAGAGGGGTACATCTTCCATCCATTCGTGCCGTCAACTCCTTCCGCTGTCACTTAAGTAGTCCTCATAAATCCTCCCAACATTCCTCACAGATCCTCTTGTTGTAACCCGGGTAACGCTAATCTCACCAAGAATAACAACAGATACTCCGTGCCACAGTAGCGGGATTGTAATTGTCCGAACCATGTGATGGCTTTACAAACACTTAAAATTTGAGGAAAGAATAAACCCTCTTCCGCAATCCTATAATAATTCATAGATTTAGCGGCTGTACCGGAGCCCGATCAAGTTGAATGCGGAGTAGGTTCCAAGTCATATGTGTAGGTGAGACGGTGATACCGCCTTCTCTCCTCCTGTCCCACAAGCAGTATGTGCAGTGAGGTGAAATATGCAGCCACAGGCCCGAAGCTGCATAAGTCGACCGGTTATTGGATTCCGTTTAATAACAAGAGTTAGAGCAAATTTCCCTACATACACCTATGTTTCTCCGTGTACCTTTTACAATTCGTACAGGTACACCTAGAAATAATCACTTATGTACATATATATAAGCTTTCATGTACCGCTGACTATATATAAGACGAAAATGAGTCACTGACGTTTAATCAATCGCTGTCATTGCATTCACATGCTATATGTGAATAGCCACTCGCGTGTGTGTGTGTGCACATGGGAAAAGGTGGAGAAATCAGATGGTCTGGTCACCACACCCCGATCGTGCATGCTAGTCAACATGATGAAATCATTTATGGATCGTCTAAGCCAGACAGCCTGGCATTGCTCCTGTCTCTCTCTCTCTCTCTCCGTGGCTCTTCTTTTCCTTAATCAATATTCCATTAGTGTAGTTATGCGGTCGATCGCTCTTAGCCACTTTCCACGGTGTCCTCTCTAACTGTTTCACGGCCCACTGCTCCCAAGTCTTGTCGCGTGACACGAAAGTGGGTATCCTCACGTAGTCGATGTCTACAGTGGGAGAGAACACACGCCGACATTTCATCCGAATCAAGTGGTCCCGAGCCATCACTTCTGAAGGAATCAGGGCCAGCGGCCCGGTTTAATCCCTGCACTGGGAACTGCTTTCTGCCTGTATTATCCGGATAGCCATAGTCATAATCCTTGTTATTTTGTGATTCTGCAAACTTAGGCGTGTCCACCGGTCGAGTTTTTATTATGTAGAAGAACCATCTGCCACGTGCAGACACTTTTCCAGCGGAAGTGGGGCAGTCTGTTTCTCCTCGTCTTCTCAGCGTTCACAATGATGATGATGATGATGTTGTGATGTGGACTTTGTTTATGAACCATGATTATCCACAGTTTTTCAACTCAGTCCAACATTATCGGAGTGAATTGGGACATGGTTAGGGGTGGCGGTCGTGGTGAATTGGAATGGGGCACAAAAGGAAGAGGCCGGTCCTGGCTTTTCGCGTCACAAGTGGGGAAATAAGACATTTTCCGACTAGTTTCAATGATTTATAGTGATGGCGTGAACGGTCCTATGCTGGGGGACGATAGTAGGAAAATGCCATTCACATTAGTCATAGGTACGATTCCAATTCATTCCGTCTTCCGTCCGCACTAGCCCTTTATTTATTCTACACACGAGGATTCGGATAGAGCGAGGATTGGAAACTCAACCGTGCTCTTGTATCATCACTCCCTAGCTCATTCTCGCCCCCCTATGACCCTTCTCCATGCTCTGATGTGGGCGTCTTAAGACCAACAAAGTAATTTACCAATTGACATCAATCAGGGGCTATAGGGTAAAGAAAGTACTGTGTGTGGGAGCTCTTCTTCCATCGCATTCTGATCTTAGAATCTTAGATCCTCGCTGATTTTCGATCAGAAAGAAAATTCTCCTCAGTGATGGCACATGGTCGTGGTAGAAGTTTATGTAAGTTCCTTTGAAACTAAATGGTATTCCAATTCATGCATCTGCCAATGTGTTGTTAAAGTGTGTGTGTGTGTGAGAGAGAATGACACTTGTGTACATGAACATATATCTATATATATGCTCTCTCGTCTCGTCTGTATAACATATCTACTTGGAGGGAAAATTGAACTTCTTGAGTCTTTACTGACTGACAGGGTGGAGAGAGAGGGAGAGAGAGAAAGAGGATATTACGGATGAAGCCAAAATTGGCGCTTGATTCTGAGGATACAGAGATGACTTGGCTCTCTTGACGTCTCAGTCCGTTAGTTACATAAAATGGATTTCCTCTCTCTCTCTCCCCTTAAGAGCCTTAGCTTTAGAGCTATCACTTGATGTAGACAGCGAGTCTCCACCACACAAATGAGCTGGGTAATAATGTCAGGATTCTGCACGTCCGAACATGTATATAACTATATGACGATGATCATGATGGCGAGTAGCCGTACGACGAGAGAAACCCAATCCATATAGCTCTGGGAAAATGCCGACAAAAATCACCATTCCCCTTCGTCCACAATTTTCCATTTACTCACGTCCTGCTTACGGAGAGAGAGAGACTGTTGTAGCGGTCGTCGTGATACAAACATCTCTCTCTCTCTCTCTCTCCCTGTACTCTTATTGTGCCTGTCTACACAAGGGCAAGTCTTGCCCTTGCATTTCGTTTCCCTGCCTCCCTTCCTTTTGCTGCCCACAAGCCAAGAAGAATCTTATGGTAAATTGTGCAAGTTTTGAAATAAAGTGGCTGTCTGGATCCTCGCAGACGAAAATAAAGGACATGACCCGGCTGAGCTGAACTAGAGAAAGTTATTGCTGAGAAAAAAATTGCACTGCACTCACAAAAAGTATCTATGTCTCTCTCTCTCTCCCTCACTCACTCACTGCCTGCGCTTCTTTTCTGGGTACTAGACGCAATGTGTGTGTGTGTGTGTGTGTGTGCCGCGTGTGAGTGTGTTTGTGTGTTGACTCGCTCTTAATGCAACAAATGCGTTTCAGCTGCAAAAGACGAGGGTGTGCGTGCATGTGTGTGGCCCTACCGTGGCATCGTGTACGTCTGAAGCACGAGGTAATTGTAAACGGAATTATATTGCTGCCAGAAGCATGTCTGCACGATTATCAATGGAGGGATCTGAATGCGGGTAATACCAACATTACGTTCCTCTGACTTTGTTGGACAGTGCAAATAGTTATCCTTGGCACTTCTGCTCTTACACGTATTCATGTGTAAGTATTCACCCCGTAAGAAGCAGGAGGATCGTATTGTCTTTCAGGGGTGAACAGAAGTTCCGTCAAAGACTGACCAATTATATGGTCTTACATATGTGTGTATGTTTTGTGAGTGTGTGCGCTGGGGTGAATTTGGCTTGCAATTTCCCCCTCTCACGATTTTCTCCTTTGACTTGAAGAGGAGGTATGAGGGAGATAATGTCAGTGTGAACCTCATTTTTGCAATGAGGCGAGAATCAAGTCCTCGCTGATTTTCTCTGTTCTACGGAAGAGAGCATTATGACTGGGCCCATGCTTCAAATGTTTCAAAAGTCCACTCACCACCACCATCACCGGAGATTTGTGAACGCAGGCATACACACACAGACACACGCTTGTATAATATGTGGGAGGATCTGAGATCCGATACGTTCATATACAATGATTAATTTTTGTATGCAAGGAGAGCGTATATCTATTCTATCTCTCTGTATATATATATATATATATATATATATGTATATGTAGAGAGAGAGAGAGAAACATATAGGAGGAAAGAGTACACCCGAAATTTTTATTCGCGGGGTCCAGTCCCGATTTCATCATTCTTCTCTTAATAAGGTTTGATGGATTAAAGGGGTTATCGGACTCGACATGCAATGTTCGTTAAAGTCTAATGAATTTCCTTCCATTCCGTGTCTCACCAACATTGACTTGCCATGAGAAGAGCTTGAAGCACCAACTTTTCGATCCCGGATACACACACCACCAAATATTCTTCCCCAAAGGAGGAAACTATAAGTGTTACATTCGGTGCGTCCTGAAAAAGTCACTCCGTAGTAGATATACTTGGATCCTCGTGGTGTTGGCTTACTTTTTTCTACGCCTCACATCTATATCCCCTTGCTCTGCTGCCATTTACACACAGAACTCACTCACTGCTAATGTAAGACCAACAAAACCAACGTATTACAGATGAAATTTGTAGTTTTCCATGAAACAACTCCAACCGCGGATTCATTAACCAAGAGAGAGAGAGAGAGAGAAAGAGAGTACGGGACTTGGGACGATCTATAAATCCTGTAAGATAACGTAAACCGGAGGAAATTGGAGCCATGTAAAACGTGGATACGGAATTCGTCTTCCTTTCATCAGCTCGTAGGTAAATGTGATGTGAGCTGATTAGGAGGAATTGCCATAGAGCAGTTTGCGGCCCTGTGGATTCACACACCATAAAAGCTGATTAGCGGCGGGCGGTTGTGGTTGCTGCCGGCGTTCCTATGCACGCACATACAGTGTGTACACAAACATGGAACTCTGCCTCGCTACCAAAATACTGCTAGGTCAAAATATTCCATTTGCGCGGAAAAAAAGTTTTAGATCATGATAACCTGTCATCAGTTTCAACATGATCATTATACTTATACACAAGTTGATACAACGGAAACTTGCAAAGTATGGCACACACATCCACACGCACAGCACAACCTCATGGCATTAACTCAGGGTGTGACTTTTGCTCATACGCACTTCTCTGTGTAAATGTGTACCTGTACTATGTGCGCATATAGTGGGCATGTGTACATGGATTGTTTGGGATTTTGTCCAACCCTCGTTAAGAGGAAGGAGCGTAGGACCACTCGTAATCACGTAATGGTGTAGCTGGGACCGAAACCACGTTAGTAACGTAAGACGAAACACCATAAAAGCTCATTACTATTCAGTTATTACCGGTCATAGTATCCTTACGTATGCATCTTCATCTGCCTGAACAGGGCAGACTGGCAGATGTGAGGGTCGACGTCTTCGTCGACTACGTCGTGCTGTATGAAATAACGGAGAGTTTGCCAGTTTTTTTCCCCCAACAGTGTAGTATGACGGATACAAACATAAACACATACACGTGTATTCGTGCGTGATTGGCTTTTGCATGTGCCTCCTCTACTACGGTTCTCTATCTCTCTCTCAACTCTCTCGCCACCGCTCCACCGTAGTAGTCTATTAATCCATGAGCAGTATCCGACCCGAACAACTGTGGGCCTTCGAAATTATTATTTCCAATCAGCAGGGAGAAAGTCTAAGCACACACATGTCCACAGGACTTGGTCCCTTCCCTACACGTCCGTCCTCCCAGGCATCTGCTCCTTGTTTAGGGCTAAATAGTTTGCTAAATAGCAAGCTCATATTGTCTGGAAATTTGTATGGTCCCTAATTTGATGATTTTACCTCTCGGAAAGGAGAGCCCTGGTCATTATTAGTGTGGTTAATGGGACAGTCACTGACACAATTGGCCTGCCTGCACATACGCATACGCAGTACGGCCGTAATGGCTTTGTCTACCATTGTATCCCCGAAATTCGGAGCGACGGATCACGTGAGCCGCCCAAAAACTGTGTAGTGGCTCGTTCCCGTCCGGTATGTCATCTTGGAGCATCTCCATCGTCCTTTCAAATCTTCCTAATGCCTCTCCCAATCCTATGCTATTATTACAGAGTGATTCCTGAGATGCATGCTAAATGTTGCCAGCGTGTGCCTACTTCACGATCCCATTGAGAGTCATTAGACTCCGTAACCTCCTTGACCATTACCAGAGAGGGCTCTGTGGGTGACCCTAAATATAATCCCTCCCTAAACTTCTGCTTGGGCTGCGGATTGATTTGGCGGCGTCGCTTGTATATCAAATCCACATATCACGGTAGCTACCGTACCTCTCCGTTGATCAAGTAGATTATGTTCATGGCTGTAGTGGATTGGTGGGATCTGAATGGGTTCGTACAAGGTTCCTTCACCCCAGCTCATTGTGGACGTACAATATGCACGGGAAGGTTCAAGGGTCCTGTCGATGCTTTTGCTTCAGTTGTGGATGGAGCACTGTTGACTGGACAAAGCAATTTCCCATCATAATAATGTGATTTGACTACTGCTCCCTGTGAGTCGGACATAATTATACAAAGTGAAAATGCCGGGTCAGGGAACGGAGGGAGCGTGGCTGTGTGAAGATGTTAAATCCCTCCTACTGGGCTGATTTGCGGTGAGACCAGATAGATCCCTTTAGTTATTCCGAGTTTACTCTAATTTCGAATCTGTTTCTCCAATATTACTTATGGTCCTCCCCAACTCCCACTTGTACAGTAGGCGTGAGGAGCTGAAGGTAAAACAACCGAGGTAAAGTCCCTACGTGAAGGATTTATCAGCGGAACTTAAGCAGTTTAGGGGGCTATTACGTGCACCCGTACCCATGAACAGAGGCCTGATGAGGACAACAGGGAGAGGTAGATTATCAATGAGTGAGTGACGGACTGTACATAAGGTAATAAGTGAATGAATTGTGGTTTTTCGGAAAGGAAAAGGAGCGGAAAAATGCTTTTGACTTTCCTGCATCTCCGATTCCCGACCGGCTTTTCATATCATGACATATACATACAGCATCAGCACCGGCCTCCTCCATTCATGAGTAATCCGACGGACAGAATTGAACAATGAGTAATAGAACAAAATTTTTCACTCATTCCTCTCCATTTCCGTATGTGGATCATTTAGTGCGTAGTACGCGAGGTTTCCCCCGTAGAAATTCCATGTCAGAAACTGGGGGACTTGTTGTTCGGGTGGCGGCATACATGAATCGGTAAAGTCTCTTTCTCAGTCATCCGCTTCACCTTGCCTCTCTGTAGTGCAGCGGTGGTATGTATGTCTGTATGCATGTACATGTTGCAAACTGATTTGCTCGAAATTTATCCATTGTCTCTTTGTACTACCGTTCAAATCCTCCTCATGTTGGACACACCTGGACACCAATAACAAGCACACAGTGGACCACTTGAGATGGGCACATGTATATAAATATATATATATATATATATATATATATTTATATAATAATACACACAGTCACGAATATCCTCACATTGCATACAATAGCGCCTCCGTAGGTCGGATTGAAGCAGGCATATATAGGGATGAATGAGTCCGGTGCTTCATAACACCCTCGTTCATGCTCAGCAATATGTAGCGAGCTTATCTACTTTTACCTCACACAGTAAAGCTCACCACTCACTCACTCGGGGCTGCAGGGCTGGAAGATGGAAAAGGTGGAGAGGAAATGCCATAGAATAAGCGAGTTGGGGCATCTCTGGCCACGATTATAGGAAATTTTGCTTTCAAACCAATTCAGTCCTTGTTTTGTTGGCCGATATAAGTTCGGCCGGCCTTCTCAGTTCCACATATTATACAGCTCACGAACACCGTAATGTGAGACGTTGTGGGAGCTCCTGCGTGCAGACACACACTACAAGTATACACCTCTATTCCGCCGGGCAGCTATATTATAAGTCAAGGCATGGTACTAATCTGCAGCGAGGACGTACGATTTAGTGTCTGCACGTACGATAATAATGGACAGACAGGTGGTCCAGTTGATTTCCTTCTGGCATTCCAGGTAATACTGGTGGTCTCCCTTCTTTCTCTCTCTCTCTCTCGTTCTAGCTCCGGCTTCCCAAACATGAGGACGACGACAAAGAGAGAAAATTGACCGACTCAGAGAGTTAATCCCTAGATTCCCTTAATATATCACCACCGTCCTCCAATTTGAACCTACAGTGTGCATGAATGCGTCCCTTCAATGCTGTTTGTGTGTGTGTGTGTGTGTGTGTGTATTGTACCTTTGCTCTTCCCAGCTCACACTCACTAATTTTCCCTCGCTGACAAATTGGAGAAACATGATGAATTACGACTGTACGGAATCCATAGCGCATTCTTTCTGCATCCCCTGATCTCTTGCTCATCTTTGCTTTGACAAGAGACCGGTCGTGAAAGTATTTATCCTAAACTCCTTCGCTCCTGTCACGCAGGTCGGCTCCTTAGTTCATGCCCTGTCCCTGTGCGTAGAGCCGTTTAGGACAATTGGCTTGGCCTGTGAAAACTTTGGTTTTGACTGACACATAACCTCATGGAAAAGAACGTAATGTGATGATAACAAGTTTTATTATCCGGAGTATATCAGAATTAGTTTGTAGTACTCAAGTGTTGTGAGAGAGACTGGGGGTGCACAAGCTATAGGCGACCACACCGGGTTCTAAGATCTGACTACTGGTTGTGTTACACACAAGTGACGGGGTAACAGGCTCTCATTTCATGCTGTACGCAGTCATGGGGCGATTATAGTCGGAGTCGAATTTGACCAGCTTTTTTATAATCCTCGTCTTTTCTCATGACAAACGGTCCATTACCCTTGTTAGGTGTCGTGATTAAGTTCTCTCCTCGGAGGTCTCTGACGTCATGCTAGAGGCAGACGTATGCACACCTATTGATACCTGACACCTCCCTGAGTACTCTGTACTCTGCGATGCACATTTTTCTCACTCCTGTGGCACTACACTGTCCACCATCACCTCCCCAGTATACCAGACCATATAGGATGATGACGGAATCGTGTTATAGCATCATGAGTTTTTACCCCACAACGGGAAGCAAATATATAGGTACTGCTTGGATACAGAGGACGCTTTCCACGATAGCTCTCCTTTTTCACGGCTGTGCAGGTCTCTTTTTAATCCGATACAGTGAGTCCCCTTCCATGCCTCTTCCACGAAGGAGATTTCCGTAAGAAGCCTAATCCCTCACACTGTAAGGACAGGAGGAGTTGCGTATGGATTTGTGTACACAATAGTATAATTATGCTTGTGCTCATTGTGTGTAACAATTCAGACTACAATGCCTTCAGGATTTACGCCACCTTCTTCACCTTCTCACTCATTCAAACGGTGGCTCACGCTCACACACCACGAAACTAGGGAGAGACTGGTCCACCCCCACAAATAGATGCACACACACACACACACACACAGTCACATACGCACATGGTTTGACAAATTGAATTGTTCAGGGCTGCTTACCTATCTGTCGCCCTGCTTTCTCACTCCCTTACGAGCTCGTCCCCTCTTTCAAAATATTTTTCTTTGTATGCCTTCGAGATGCTGGTTCTATGGATGAAATGACAAATTCAGCATAAAATGGTCTAGAGCATACTAAGGCTACACACTGTCACCTTGCTAATTTTATGATTTGGATGCCAAGGTGGCATCCAATTGGTTTGAGTTGGATAGACCGTTTACCGACGACCGGTGTGCCGCAGCAGTGGTATAAGCCACGTGGACGACTTCCAAATTACGTCGTACGTCTATGATATCTGTGAGCTTCTGCGTGCTATTGAGTATTGGAAGCGATCGGTATGCAGTAAGAAAAATAATAATAACCCTGTCCGTCCCCGCCTCCACTCCCCAAGACAAATCCCGAGAGCAATAATTGAAAAACAAACCGTGCTTTTCAAGCCCTAGTATAAACAGATGTGGATGCGTGGATCTGAAATGGTTATTACCCTCCTGAGATTTTCACCACTAAATTCTGAGAACAGTGCACTCAACGCGAGTTTTGGTGGCGGCAATAACGGCAACTGTACCTGAGAGTCTGCGTATATGCGTGTGTGTATTATTATGAACGTGTGAGAGACAGACAAAGTGAAAGAAAAACGGGGATCCACTCCTCGGATCCACCGCAAGACGACACGCAGATAGCACATCATTGGGAACAAAGATAGCCGCAACTGGATCCACACAGATCATAGAGGGCAAACCCTTGAGGCTATTATAATTTTTGATTCAAAATGGGACTGTATAGGGGCAATATTCCCTCCCCCTCTCAAAGGCAACATTAGAACATTAGCACAATAAGGTCAGTCCTTTGTCCTAATTTATTCCGTTCATTTGTTTAGTCCATCTGGGTCGAATCAAGTCAAAACCGAATCATTCATTTCACGTCAGTCCTGGTAATGGGTGCCGATACTTTACACCACCCTGTCAAAATAAATAGAGACTGTCACTGAGGACACGTAAAAATATCATCCTTAAATATATGACCTGACTTACGCACATACAGTCGTTAATTCTTACTATTTTCCTTCCCTCGCCATGCACAATAGTACACGAGACAGAGCCCAGAGTCTCTGGGCCAGGGATTCAAATGTGTTAAAAGTTATGCTCGAATCTTGAGAGAGCTGGTGTGTGTTTCTTCTGCACGAAATCCAGAGGAATCATGGCGTGGGTATGACAGTGTCTACTATATTATTAATTTGTTAGCCGTATGCATAAAAAGTATAAGAACATGCACGCTCTGAGCCGCGTCCCGTGTGAGGAGGAATCTGGTAGTTCCTTCGTGGCGCATGGGCTCGAGGACCACGCGAACGCGGCTCTCACAGGCGAGTTTGATCAGGATAATTTGCATGCACTTTATTCACGTTTGACTGGATGCTACAATGAGATTCCATTATTTGTGGTCCATTTAATCACATTTGGTAATTTAGCCTGCGTGAATATCTGATTCTTCTCAAGTGGTGTGCACCTCACTGCGAAGGTCGAATTTTGAATGCGTGCGCTCCGTTCTCCTTCATGCGAGACGAGCCTAAGGCCCATATTGTCTTCCGCATGTCCAGATCACTGATGAACGATTCCCTTTGGCCATAAACTCGACCGTAATGCTCCTCTGTCCTAGTTCCGTTCTTGGACTTGATTCACAGT
>WJFA01001833.1:0-18731 GCA_009870155.1 Pseudobourletiella spinata
CCCGACATGCGAAAGGGAGGCGGACGTACTATCTATATATATGAACAACATGTGCATACATACCCATGTTTTAGCCCCATTCCGCTCTGTTGTCACCGCGTTGTTGTTGCTGTTATATATGAAGTGTAACATGGTCGTATACTCCCAGTTCAAAACAATGACAATAAAATATATTCGTCTCCTCCATTCCATGCTGCGAAGATACTGGGGCGCGGGTGGGGGAGAGAATAGAGTTGCCGAGAAGTGGTTCTACGAGTGGCCGTAGTATCTTTGTAGCCTTGTCTAACATGCCGTCTTGTCTAGAGGACAGGACATTGGACATTATTAGGAAATGGCAGAGGAGATAGTCCTGGGGGTGACAAGCTGTTTATAGTGTGATACTCTCCCTGTTCCTTATCATCATTACCTTTGTTCCCAGACTTTCGTCGTCGTCGTCGTCGTCGTCGTCATCTTCTTCTTCCTCTTCTTCTTCTTCTCATCGGTGTAGTTTTGAAGAAAAGGAGGCCTGAGCAGAGGCTAAATATCAGAAATGCGCGTCTCTCTCCATTGACTGCCATGCATGGAACCGTGCTAATAAATAGGTAGTTATGACGGCCATTGATGTAACTGGATGTTAAACAAAGAGCGAAAGTAGTGGGTAGAGCCTCTTCTCCACAAAGCTCACAGGACAATGAGGGAGGGATTTAAGAAAGTTTTATTGCTACTCTCTCAGACCCAGAAGACACTCACTCAAACAGACGCATGCAGGCGCACACACACGTCTAATGCATATGAGCACATCCACACGGTCCACACGCAGTGAACGCCGCTGTATTCCCTCCATTTGAAACTCTTTGTATTGACTACACGCCGCCGGCTTCCGAACAAAGGCGTGAGAGAGTGGAAGCCTTCGCACAAACACGCACACACACACACACGGGCTATGCACACGCACAAAATGAGTCTGAATATCTGCGCAATTAACTGTATCTTATATTAAGATCTAATGCTGTATATCTATATGTATATATTGAAAAGGAAGATCTAACAAAGTTGCTTCCACACGTACGCAGACACAGACGCATGCACTCTCAGATGGATGACATAGACAACTTGATACAGCTGATAGTATATTGCCCCTTTACACACTTGGTTTAATTAACATGTTCTACCTGTTCGTGTATATACGTGGTGGGGCGTTTGACGCCTGCATGTGGGTGTGTGTGTGTGTGTGTGTGTGAGTGTGTGCGTTTGTGTGTGTAAAATATAATGTTATAGGCTCAAGTTTTAGCAAACAGGTGCTAGGATTTATTTGGACGGTTAACGAAAATGCATTTCTACGAGAATTAATGACCTCGCTATGCGTCCGTGGGTGTGCCATAATATCTATCATGCTCGCTCCCTCCTGAACACATGGGGCTCACGGGATGGGAGGTTGTACATTAATTTTAATGGTTGGAAAATTCAAACTTTTCCCCATATACACACACATGCACACATACATTTAAGCATAAGCACATCAGCTACCAGCAGCCACTAAAACGGTTCCACCCACACAACTTTCATATTTTGACACATCTTTAAACTCTCCGTCTACACAATTAAACGGCAGCACTTTCATAGGGTATGGACTTGTGTGATGAAAAACTGGACGCTTTCCCCACTATTGGTCCGATTCTTACTTTCCGCAAAGATCCTTTATGGGGATGCATGCTTGAAGGGAGGTGGGATGCCGAAGGTTAAATGTGAGTGGGACCAATTGGAAAGAGGAAAAAATGACGTTTCCTATCAATTCGCAAGGAATTTTCTCAGTCAATTAAACAGAATGGAAAAGGGACTATAACTTATGGATAATCCTATATTGGAGGTTCAAGGAGGCATACAAAAGTTATTTTGACACGTGGATGGGATGGAAATCACTCTGCGTCCTCTGCGGCGCACTAGGGTGAGGGTGTAAGACTAAAAGTTTCTAAATAGTCCGGCGGCTGGAGACGATGAGAGGGAATGCTTTCCCGTCGATAAATTTCCCCGATTTCCTTCCTTCCTTCCATCCAACAACTCCCACACACGTATGCTCTCACAGCGTCAAAGACATCGTGTACAGTGCAGTGCTGGTTGTGAGCTGTGGCGAGTGACGGGAGTTCATCTCATCTCCATATGCTGTACATTATACACTCAATGGCCTGTAACCCAGACACACACGCTCACACACAGTTTCACCTACACGCATAAATACACACACGCACACGCACACTCACCTCACGCATAAACACACACACGTACACGCACACTCACCTCACGCATAAACACACGCACATGCACATAAATACGTACTTACATTCAGACGCATACGCTCACACACGCTTACATGGCCAAAGCATACACACACACACACACGTGGGAATGTCCTCCGCAATTTCCCGCACATGAAAGTCCCACCACGACTCCTTCCGCCGCTCCAAATGTAAAAGTCTATGCACTTCCACTGCTAACTGATGTACCATGCCCGATCCGAACTCTCCACGTTGGATTTTATGGGGCATTTTTGGGGAGGATTTAAGAGGAGA
Source organism: Pseudobourletiella spinata (assembly GCA_009870155.1). NCBI lineage: Eukaryota > Metazoa > Arthropoda > Collembola > Symphypleona > Bourletiellidae > Pseudobourletiella > Pseudobourletiella spinata. The sequence goes on from WJFA01001833.1 coordinate 2,547, forward strand.
GAAAAGAGACACCTCCTATACCGATACACAGGCGTACATAGGACACATGCTCCCCAGCCGGCTAAGCATATCCTATGGTACGTACATACTCCATGGAGCGCTGCGATGGTAAAAGTCAATAGTGTTGATCTGAATTTCCATTGAGGCGGAAGATGTTCCTTGGATGTGGGAAAAGGCGATGGGGAAAATATCAATCCTTTCCTTTATTTCACTGATGAAGAAGCCATACGCACAGGGGCTCCTCATCCTCCTCAGAGTCATCTTCTTCGGAGATGGGAATACATCTGTGCCAGTTCCGGCTGTGTGTGTGTGTCTCTCTCTCCTTCTCTTTCTCATGTAGAGGCAGGAGCATCTAGGATCTCTCCCTCCGCTTTCTCTCTCTCTCTCTCTTTCTCTCTCAGTGCTTCTGAATTCCACTACTTCTAACACTCCGTGTGATTCTTCCTGTACACATCTTGACATTTCTCTTCTCGCGTCACAATTCCTCTCGCTTTTCCTGTACAATCAACTTGAAAATTTTTAGGACGTCGCCATCTCTCACTACTACCGCCGCTACAACTATGCTACTCCCTCGGCTCCATCTTCTCCATGTGTCTATAGGCTCAGTGTTACTCTAACTCCACTAGAATTACTTCAAGTTGAAACAAAGGGCCTTGTAATATTTGCTGTATTGATCTATCCTTTGACTCGAACGAGTCACTCACAAAGCAGACGAACAGCGTATGGCTGGAGTCGACGGGCATTAAGCTAAAGGCGGAAGAGTAGCGATAAAATTCACTGCTCCTTCCATCCCGCCACGTACGTACACAATGCGTACATACTATATGCCGAGTAGTCTCTCTCAGTCAGACGATGATACGAATACGACTGCTTCCCCAGAGTATTTCCACACCATCTTACAGTGTGCCTCCCTGGTGGGGGAATTCTATGTGGGAAACTGGGAGAGAAAAATGAGCCGGGCCGCTCGAGATGATATGAGAATGGACACAAGTTTATTGGGAAATTATTCTGATGTGGACGTGAAACACTCACACACTTAAGATTGATGTGGGGTCATCAAACTAGAGTTCATTCCGGTCTTTCTCCCATTCCACTTCTCTTTGCAGATTCTTCCGGTTCGTTTCCATGAAAATTAATTCCGGATTCTTCCGTCATTGTTGTGGAGTGTAACGGTGGGTTATTTTGGGGGATTTTGAAAATACCGCCGGAATCAGTGTCACATGGGCACGGAAGAGAGAGTGCCATTCGATAGTTTATTCCTTCAGGATTTTCTAACAGACGCACTGGAAGAGAGTGGAGGGTTTTTTCGTGATTTTTAAAATTTTCGACCAAAAGATAGAATATGATTTTAGTGAGATTTTTAAAATTTGAGACTGAATCAGTTGAATATGGTTTTTCTGGGATTTTTAAAATTTGAGACTGGATCAGTTGAAGATGATTTTTGCGGGATTCTTGAAATTTGCAACTTGAAGAGCTTGATAATTTTAATCGATTTTTAAAAAATTTTTGTTTACAAGAGTTGGAGGATTTGTGCCGAATTCTTAAATTGTATGAAGCTGAAAAAAATATTTTTTGTGATTTTCAAATGGTGGAGCTCAAAGAGGATCGTCACAGGATCGTTGTGGGGCTTTCAAATGTAGAACTGAAAGTTGAACCACCATTTTCAAAAAAATTAGAACTGAAAGATTCTGTTAATATGATTTCGGCGGGATGTTCAAACTAAATGTGGGACTGACGAACCCCGTGTGATTTAATTATGGAGTCTGGAGAAGGGGGATGGACTTGAGAAATGCATTCGTCTCCCTAGAATTTTGACAGGAGAGGCTCAAAATAGCTTGTTTTCAATTAAATAAGACAGAGCGCTCACTCCCCTATATATTAATTCTAAATCCAGTCGTTTGATCAAAAGGCGGAGAAATTACCTTGCTTCCACTCCACACAGCTGCTCCCCCGAATTCCAAACTCCCTCCAAGATAGATACCAGACCACCACCGGGACATACATATACATAGAAAGCTATTGAAGCGGAAAACGAAGGTCGGTGAGTGAAATCTCTCCACCATTACAAGCCCCGACCCGCTCCAGAAACTCCCTTTGAGCCGAGGATTCCACTACTTCCTCCTATTTATGCACAAAATGTGCATTTCCATATACCCGACAGACAGACAGACAGACCCTAATCCCATCCTTGAGGTGAATCTCGACGACCAACTTTCTTCCTGTACCTAAAAGTTGCTTTCAACGAACCCACCTTGTATTTTCTACTGGATGAGAGTAAAACAGGAAAAAAGTGTAGTAATTATTTCTGTTTTCCACACACACACACACACAACGCCAACCTGTTCCCACAGGGAGCCACATACACACAGGAGCACGTTTTAAATGCAACCATATACTGGGATCAGAACGGAATGCGGGGAAAAGTTTCGCTTCTTTTAACATTATGTCTTCCAAGGTAAATTAGAAATGCGGGTGAAAAGGCCAAGTTAAATTATGAGATTTTCAACATGGAGCTCCACGGAGCCAAGGATTGCGGGTTCATTTTTAACTTGTTGAGGCGGAATTTTTTCCTCCTCTCCGAAATTCCGTTACGCATATTTCACACTCTATGTCCCTCCGTTCTCTTACCTACATTGCTGTGAGCTCATTGAGCGGGAAAAAGGTTATGTGTAGGACTGGATGAGAGCAGTACAGTAGTAGTGAGTGCGTTAAAGAAAACCAAGCACGTCGTCCCCTTGTTTCATCCCTCCAAGTTCCAGTTTACCAAGAAAACTAATTTGCAGCCAGTAGTGCCCGAGATTCTTTTGATGAGATTTTAACATGCTTCGCATGTCCGTGTTCTTTCGCGTAATTAATTACATGAGAGAAAATGCGTGTTGGTGGGAGAGACAAGAAGGAGGGGAAGGAGCGGGACGGAAACGACAACAAAAGACCTGGGTGTCGTAATCGTTCGGTGGACCGAGTGCGGGTGGAAACGTGCGGGCTGTAGATAGAGACCCAAGTATTTTAGCCCGCAGAGGTATGGTACATGGTATGTCCAACTTCCCATTCCTGTTGAGTTGGAAAAGGAGAGAGAGGTTGAGGAGGATTGTAATAATAAACGTTTACCCTAGGTTGGTGCAGTTTAAGACTTATTGGCGTCTGGTTTGGTCGGCTACTTAATACTACTAGTACTCCTGCTACCACTACGGGACACGGGACGGGACTCCTTTCATCCGTGCTTATGTTTGCGTGAAGGGAAAATATTTTCGATATGGATTTTTCCCCTGGTCTTTGTTTCCGTGTCGTTTCGTTGATGCAGGACATTTCATACACAGATGAACCCACGGAGCGCCTCTGGCTCTTGCTCGGGAGTCACGGAGCATGAAAAAGAGTCAAGGAGAGAAGAAAAGGAGAATGATTGTGTTTGAGCTCCCCTCTGTACTGTGCATGTGTATGCGTGTGTGTTGGAATAAGTGGTGTGTATGAGTACGCGGATGTGGTGTGTGTATGTGTGCATATGGTGTGTGTGTGTGTGTTTATGTGTATGTGTGCATGTGGTGTGGGTGTATGTGTTTGTGAGTGTAAGTGTGTGCGCTTGGATGTTATATGAGAATGTGTGCGTGTGTCTGCTGGATGGGATTTTGTGGATGTGTGTATCTGTTATATGACAATGTGTGGGTGGTGTGTGTGTGTACTATGTGGAATGTGGATGTCATTTCGATTTCGTCAGTAGTACACACACACATACGTATAAGGTTAGGTAGAACATAAATAAGGAAATGAAATGAATTTGAGTCTCTTCGGACGCTCGCTACATGGCTGACTGGACTACGTATTATGTGTATGTTCGGTGCATAACCCTCAGTATAGGTCCGCACCTATACTGTGACTGTGAGGTGGACGGAAATAGGAGGGGAAAAAACGCAATAATAATTTTTGCCCTCAACTTTTGGTTTTTAGTGGAAGCCGCCGCAGATGAGAATGTGGAGGACGAGGAGATGGAAAGTGGAACAGAGTCAGCCGAAGCGAGAGAATTTGATCCGAACGATTGCTTCCTGGAAAAATCAACAGGACCGTGCCGGGCTGTAATTGATAGCTGGTTTTTCAATGTGGCTACAAAGTCTTGCGAGTCCTTTATGTGGTCCGGATGTGGAGGGAATAAGAACCGATTCAAAGACAAAATCCAGTGTGAAAACCAGTGCATTAAGAGTGCGGAGTCGACTTCTTCAAATAACGACACCGTCATGATTCTTAATGCTTCCTCCACAACTACAGCCGCCGCCACCACTACTAGTACTACGGACGTCAGTCCAGCAGCAGCAGCAACAACAACGACCCCATCAGGAACAACTGGTGCCAACAGTGCTGAATCTTTGACGGCGACGACCGCTAGTTCTACAACGACGACATCCACGAGCACGACAACTTCTCCAACAGCAGAAACTACTGCTGCTGCCGCCGCCGCCGCCACGACNACTGCTGCTGCCGCCGCCGCCGCCACGACTACTTCCACTACAGTAGCAACAACAACGGTAGTTCCGAAGAAGAAAATTGAATGTCCAAAATTTGAAGGCTGTGCCGCCAAATGTATCGTCGTTCAAGAGCAGAGCACTGGAGGCTGCAAGAAATGTCAGTGCCCTCTCCCCACGGACTCCGAGACTAGCAGCGTCAAGATTACCCGAAGTGTGTCCAAAGCTGAAGTTTCTGCTGCCAAGAGTCCCTCCATCGGCTCAGTATCCGGTCTTCCAGTCAACACGGCGGAGGAGGAATCCAGCGAGGATGTGACGGGTAAATGAACTTTTTGAGCACACATGCACACACGTTTCCCATGTAATGGACACGTACACACACACACACACACATGGTTCTGTCTCTGCAATTTAGCTTATGCTTTGGAAGTTAGTTGGATGTGAAGGACCCTTAAGATATATATGATCCTATTTGGAGCTGTATTTAACTGTAATTTATATTCACAATTGGCCCCAGTATGATAATTCTGTCGTATCTAGCCCGGATTCTGTCGCAGTGAAAAGATAGAATGTTGCTGAGAAAGAAATGATGATGATGATGATGATGATCCATCCTCTCTCTCTCTCTGACTCATTCCAGAGCGCCCAGAGGAGATTTGCAAGTTGCCCGCAACGCGCGGTCACTGCAGAGCCATGATGACGCGGTACAGATACGACCCGGCCGTGAAAGACTGTGTCCAGTTCCACTTTGGCGGATGTGAAGGGAATGCGAATAATTTTGTTACAAAGGAAAAGTGTATGGCATTCTGTAATGGACAGTAGAAAAAAAAACTACTCTGCTCTTTATGCGTTGGAGGGACGTCACTACTGGTGGTTTTGCGAGAGAGTTTCAACAGCAACAACAACACACCCTGCACACACGTCATCTGATAAGAAGGACTGTACAATTTTGTGATCGTCCACATTGTACCGAGCAGCAGCCAAACATGTTGACTTTTTGCACTGATCTGTAACCAGACAAACCCGTGAAGTATCCCTTATTTTTTGTGACAACTGCTTGTTAGTCCATTACCTTGCTTTCATTATGTAAATAGCTTTTAAATGCTCGTTTGTTCGTGTTTTTACAATATAAGAGTTGGTCACGTACGCGTTTGCAAACATGTGTTATGCAATGTACGTCGCTCATCTGTACTGTCCGTCCATTTTGCAATTATTTAAAATAACCTTGATCACAAGTGTGCTTATTGTATTTTTATAATTTTATTTTGTATAATACTAGTGGGTTCCTGTCACATATTTCTATACGATGACAACATCCTCTTTTGTGGATGACAATGAGCCGTTTTGCTTTGAGCAGGAGCTGACCGTTTGGGAATTGTTAGCTGTGTTGGGGTAGTGGCAACTGTTGGTGCCTGTGGAGATTACATGCTGAAATCGCCCCTTGTCCTGTGTCACCATAATTTGTCTGGTGCAAACCAATTCAAACTGTTAAATGTGAGGCTGTGTGGTGACGAGCCCGTGAGCAACTGTGTATTGCCTCGAGCTCCTCTATTATTCTTTGACAGTTTGTTATGAGTTTGTTTGTGTAACTTTGTCTTTTTTGTAATGACCTATTTAATGCAATAAAGTATCAATAAAGTCCCATGAAAAATCAGTCACGATGAATCCTTCACGGTCGATTGGATCTTTTCTATTGTGGCTTTCCATGTCGCTCGCTTTGATCGTGTCGAGAGGCAGAAAGCACTCAGCAATAGTTAAGAGGCTAGCTGGCGGTGGTGAGACGTTGAGGACACCGGGGCGGTCAATTTCGAATTTCTGTAGAAGCGTTGAATCTAGGAGAAAATCTAATGCAAGAATACATCATTCGGCGATTTATTTCGCCGCCCGTAACACCTTTGGTAAGTCTCATTTAGTCAATCAAGCAGTTGACCCCTGCACGGATAAGCAAAGTTGTCTACCCAGACAAAATGTCTAAAGCAATTTCCGGTAGACTCAAAGTTACCCTATGAATTAAGACTTCCTTAAAACCGTCACCAACTCTGTTCGTGACCGCATCCCGTTTCTGCATATGCCGCTGCTCAAAGTAATTGCGTAAAATTCTGATGCAGATCATGGAATGATAATTCATATAAAACCTTCAATGAATGTAGCCCTGTGGATCAGGGAATTTTCTTTATGGTAGCTGTTCACACATTTTGCATAGAAGATCACGGGATTATCTAAGTGAAAGCCGCTCAAGAATTCTGTATTCCAGAACAGCTAAAATTGCCCCAAATTTTTCGAAATTGGTCAAATTTGTGAACAGCAAAGAATTCAAATTGCATTCCATAGTCTTTTATGCATCTTCTACTTGCTCAAAACTATGAAATGGATTTTTCTGCAGGCTCCCATGGGTAAATAAAATAGCGTATACTCTTGTCCGTGGCTGTTAGGTCATTATTTGAAACGTATCTTCGACCCTCAACCCGAATGTATAGTACATCAGTCTCAGAGTTTGCGCATCCATTGCATGCGAATTACAGGTTTCTGAATACTAATCATTTACACCGCGTGACCGCGTCATTTATGCTACTTTTATTAAATGGAATGCTAAATATTTGACATTTTCCCTCATGTATAAACTTTTTCTACTTGATGCACCAGCTTAAAGAGATTAATGTACCCGATCTGTTGGGAATAATTTCAGGAGATAATGTATATTCCAACTCATACCCTGCCACCTAGTACACACGGATGCAACTATTGGCTATTCATGAGTAGTAAAAGAGCGCGTGAATTAGAAATGCTCGTACGTTCAGAGTAGGATGCTTCGCGTGCTTTTTATCTCACTGACTGCGAACAGTTTTGGGCACAATAAAGAGAGAAATCCTGGAAAGACATTAATTTTCTTGGCAGGCAGTGAGGGTCACTTCAGAGGAGATTTGGGTTGAATATTCTTAGGATTTGTATTTTAGAATACAACTTATTTTTAAGGTAGCCAGTTGTGTTTAATTATTTTGACCGAGAAAGTTTTGAATACGTAGGAGTTAGGGGTTGACGGGACATTGTAGTTAGTTAGACGCGAAGTTGCCTTACTGAAGTTATTGTTTTTAGTTTGACCCCAACTATCTGATCAGGATGGATTACGGTAACTACCGCCCATCCGGCTCCCGCGTCGCACCTAGCCGTACAGCAGTACCCACTATCCCTGTGACGATTACCACTGGGATACCGTTATCCGACAGGTACGTGTTTGGAATTTCTAACTTTTATTTTCCCCCATCTGTACATTTAGTCAGTTCTTCATAAGTACAAATGAAGTGGGATTTTTTAATGTGGAGCATCGAAAACTTTGAAGTAAATTACGTTGAATAATTGCGAAACTTGAAGTATTAGGATTTTTGTTTTTGGCTGACTCATGTGTAAAATCTATATCACAATATACTTTATCTTTTACATACTTAAATGTCCGTCTTTATTCATTGACCGTTATTATTTTATTACAGATTCAGACACATGCAGGCACAGCAAGAAACAATTCATAGTTTTGCCCAAGAAGGTTATGGAATCCCGGGAGCGTCTCGATATGCTGGCCCTGCGGGTTACAGTGCTCCTACAAGGGGTGTCCCAAAAACTATTTCACAGCGAAATCGTGCCCTTGCTGTTGCCCTAGCTCGTAGGTCAATGGGAATCGGACGCCGACCTTCCGCTCCGCTCGTCCGAAGTAGAGGCGTAAGTTTCGTAAATGTATAACGGTGAACAAATGCGATGAGCAGGATTCGAATCACATTTCATTCTGTTTATAGAGACCTGCACTACCAGTAAAAGCCCGATTGGGTATTCCACGACCTCTTAGAGGAGCAAGACCAGGTGGGTTCAACTTCCATATATTTCCTACAGAGGTGATGAATTTTGTAAAACAGGGAGAGAGAAACAGCCTAGTTACGATGAAATGTTGGACGACCTTGCAAGCAATACTATGGTGTTTTGTACATTAGTTATTTCATATATCATATAATAGATTGAAGTTTTCAAATTTTTGCTCTGCTGAGTTTTTGACTGGCAAAAACTAAGTTGCTAGGTCACATACAAATCAATCAGTCCTATCAGTGATAGAATTTCAGCAGTATGTGTCTGTGGCAAATATTCCTCTTTAATCGACTTATTATCCAATACCGGGTTGATACAGTTTGGGGTATGTTCAGTTGTGCCTTTCGAATTGTAAAGCTCGTCGGTGTCAGTACATTCTATGTGCGTATCGTTTAGGTTCTTTTGACGTATCAGACTCTGTTGTTGGTACTGTCAGTAGGTTTACCCATTAAATTCGCGAGGTAATCAAAATTTATGCATAATTTCATGCTATCGATTACTTCATAGGAGGAGGACTCGGTCTCAATCGAGTGCAGAAGACAGCCGGGTCCATAATGCGCCAAAGAGGAGGAGTAGTTGCTCAGAAGTTGGTTCGAGGAGGTGCAAGACTTGGCGGAAACTCGTAAGTTTGTCGGATAAATCCTTTTTTATGCCTTAAATTTTTTCAGAGTTACAGGATGTAACAGATTCTTGCCTCCTGTTACTAGGTTAAAAGCAGCTCCGCAGCAACGTGGTGTCGCTCCTCGAAGAGGTCAGATCGTAAGGGGTGGTCGGGGTGGCCGAGGTGCTCCTCGTGGTAACCCTCGTGGTGGCGCTCGCGGTGGAACTCGAGGTGGGGCTCGCGGCGGAGTTCGTGGCGGAGCTCGTGGCGTTGGTCGTGGTGGTAACCGGGGGGGTGCAACTGTTGGGAACAAGCCAGTCAGCAGAGAAGACTTAGATAGTGAATTGGAACAGGTGTGTGCTCAAGTTTTATAAAAAATTACAGTTTTAAAAAAATTGCCTACTTGGTTTCTTATGAATTTGATAACCATATGATTTAAATGGCATCAAATCTTCAATTACTGTAATTTTATTTCAGTACATGTCGAAATCAAAGTCATATTTGGATAAGCAATTGGATGACTACATGCTCCAGGCGAAGGCTGCCGCTGCAGCGATATCAGCCGGCACGGTGGTGGTTGAAGATGTGAACATGACGATGGAAGCTTAAAAGATCTCAGGACGTCAGCCTAGCAGCTACTTGTTCAGGAGTCTCTAGGAAAAAAAATAATATGTGAGGCGTGTGGGTGAAGAGACGAAAAGAAATTTACCATTTGTCTATAGGTGATAAGTTTCATAGTCTATGTACGTTCACATTTGAATACTATACTTGTAGTTTGTAGCATTGTAATACTATACAGATACTATACAAACACATGACTATACAATGACTGAAAATTGTAATAGATGATATAATTTGCTAGCAAGTTCTACGCGAATATGAGCTAATAATACTATATAAGTTTACAAGGCAATATTGATACCAAAATTCCCTGTTCTAGTTTTTGGTTGACAATGTGGATGGGAGTGGAAAGTGTAATAATTATCATTATTATTACTTCTACTCTTACTCTCTGTATTTGATCATAGTAATGACAAATAAGAACAGCCTTGTTGCTGCACTGCAGTATTTCTCTAGTAAGTATCACAAGGCTAAGAAATTCCGCAACCGTATGAAATGCGTACCTTTAGACAGTAGAAAATGCTTAGTGATGAGTATTTTGTCTGAGAATGTATCCATCGGAATTTCTTAATACCACGTTTTTCCGAGTCTGAGTCTCCCGGAGTGTTGGTTATATTATTGTAGATGAATATATAGTAAGATGTTCCAACTAATAGTTTCTAGTTGTTCCTTTGTTTTCATAGCATAACAGCCACCATATGTAGTTCGTACATACAGGACCCCATGATGATTTCCTTTGGCCACAGTAATTTTCAATGAAGTCAACATTAGTTAGTTTTGTCAGACATTTTTGGATGTGTCATATTTGATCTTCCATGGGTTCGATCTTGTGTAATAATTAATCTCAGTTTCAATACACTTGCCGATACACTTGATGAATTTCCAAGTACATGGATTATTTTACCCCTATTTCTTTATCCCAGTTATCAAGAAATGTGTGCGCTGTATCCCTATGAATGAGTCTATATAGAAAAGTGTACGGGATGTTGTGGGATATGATGATGAGGGATGATTGTTGAGAGAGAGAGAGAGAGAGAGAGAGAGAAAGAGGGGGAGAGACGGAATCTAATTACGCCATGTTGAGTAAAGAGACAGAATTTTTATGGGTTTAAAATTTGCATCATCACTATTTATTCAGAAAGTGGATCATTTTTCGTACACAGCTGATACTCATACAAATGATGGTTCCTGCCTTTGCAAAGTGGTATAAAAAAATATTCCTATCTGTGAGAATTAAATACAAAAAATGCGACTTAGAAGAGGGCCTTGTCTTGAGTGAAGATGACGGAGCTGTTCGTCCCATACAGTAGTTCTCACGCTCAATAGTGTCCGTGGTGTCCGTAGTGGGGAGCATGACCGTAGGAGTGACCATGACCGTAGTGAGGAGCATGGTGGACTGGGTAGGCGGCAACGGCGACGGGAGCAGCCACATACTTGACAACAGGGACAGCCTTCACTACTGGGACGACTGGGTGGTAGGTTCTGTGCTCATGGTGGTAGCTGGTAGCTACTGGAACCTGGAATAGTATATACACGTTTAAGAACATTGTAATCCATAGCAACTCACAATCCTGAGTTAGTTCCGGCAGTGTATAGATCACTGTTGGACTCGATCAACAACGCCATTTTTGGGCACTGTACGCTGTATGGGTGTGTGTGGAGCTGGGATCCACACATATTCCAGCCCTGTATCAGATTATACCACCCAATCCCACCACGTGCTCAGACCCGCTGCACTATGTCAACCACAACGATGGATAAATGTAGTTATAAATTTACCTTAACCGGGACGACTGGGACAACTGGGACAGCGTGATGGTAGCCGTGTCCGTGCCCGTGTCCATGACCAATGTATCCAGCCATGGTGACGGCGAAGAGGGTAGCAAGAACAGCCAAAACACACTTCATGTTGAGGAATGAAAAGTGGAGTTTTCCGAGAGGAAAATTAGAAAAGTTTTTAAGATTTTCTGTAAAACTTGAGAGGAGTTTTTGATAGGAAGTTGTTGCTGTTGAGAGCAGGAGGTGAACTGACCATGCTGACTCAAGTCGGAGCGGCCTTTTATACAAAAATCCCTCGAATACACTCAGGTGGTTTAACAAGGCTCTCAGTCAGTCAGAGTCAGAGCGTACCTTACCATTCACCCATTCATTCCCTCATTGTTGTTGCACACACACACACACACATATATACGGCAACGCAAGGCAGTATCAGTGTGGCGCGGGGATGTTGGATAGCAAATTCGCGCGTAGAAATCATGGTAAATACGAACAAATGATAGCAATCCTAAGGGGATATATACTCGAGCATACCTTGATGTAATCGTGGCATAGTACAGTGCAGTATAGCATTGCGACGAATAAAATATTTTTATTTCTGTCCATTTCGTGCGCCGCTGGGTGAAACTGAGCCCATTGTCCACGCACTTCAGACTGTACGTATACAAATACACACACACACACACACCCGTGTAGTTATATAAACAGGCATACATTTAAATGTGTATTATGCACTGGCCCACGCTGCACTATCTGCAGTGCGTAATGAACCAACTCAACGCATAATTAAAATTCATGTGCAACTTCATGAGGACTCCGTTTCGAGTAGAGGACACATGTGCTTCACGTGCGTGCTTGCGGCCAGGCCATGTGTATTATAGCACAGACTGTGAATGTATGGGAAAGAATTATGCGTAGATTTAGACCGAAAATTACATTACGTGATTTCACAAAAATCATTTCAGTCCACATGTCATGTCGCACCAATTAACCTAATCAGCAAAAGTTTTGAGGTTCATTTCCAACACACGGTCAGAAAAAAAAAGTCTGTCAGTGTCAAATTAACCCAGGCCCCACTCATCGTCCTGGGCTCAAAAGTATTCCCGCGTGTGTGACATAATGTTGTTGGCGACTGACAGCTATGATTATAATCCAGATGAAATTGAAAGTGAGACTCTTGGGGAGGACATAATAGTAGTACTAATAATACTATACACTGCGCAGACCGTTCACACATATCATAATGGACGGAAGTTGCCTCAGACCTGTGACCAAGTTTACGCTTCCTTTTCATTTTACCCGCGCTCTCCTTCTTCTGAGCACGCCGTACTCGTCGTATAATAATTATAGAAGCAACAGTGATATGGCTGGGAAAACGTGGGACAGCATGTTGACGTAATCAGTATCACACGCTTCATGTTATTATATTTTCTGTTCCAACTTAAGTGGACCACATGATTTAAATACGGGTTAAGCAAACAGGGCTTCTTTCCCAGCCATTCTTTAGGACTGTCTGTATGTCTAAGTGTGTGTGTAAGTGTGTGTGTGCGATATGGAAGATGGCAGTTTACCTCCTTGGCAGGTTCACATACACACAGTACAGTACAGCCCAATGGTGGTCATAAATGATACAAGTTTTATAGAGCATTGTGACGTGACTATATGAAGTCAGTGCATACATAATGGGTGGAGATTGATCTCATTCAAATTTTTACCTTCTTCATATTAGCCCAATGCAGTGTGTGTTTGTGTGTGTGTATGATGAAGCTCCTCGGTGTACCGTATGTTTTAGTGGGAACCGTGTCAAGTTACTCAAGTCTCAGCCTGCCTGAGAAGTTATATAACATGGTCTGTGTGAAGACAAGTCTTAACTCGGCGCCGGGGGCACAGAATCCCTTATTTTCCCAATCAACACTCATTAAACATGGTAAATATTGGATTTATGCTCGGATTTTTTCCAATTTAACTCCCAGTTTAACCTCCTTTCCGCCGTAAATTACATAAGAATTAACGCTAATGTGAAATGTTATATGCTCACTGTCTTCAAGTTACGGCCAAACTTTATTCATTTGTGCATACATGTGAACATTAGGCTAACGGTTATATGCAGTTATTGTTGTTGCAGTTGAACTTTTTCTCAGATCTCTGGTAAAGTTTAGCTCTGTCTGTTGGGCAAGATGAGAGCTCTCGCTCAAATAATGTAAAGGGAGAAGACTATATGCCTGCCAGAAGAGATTTGGCGCGTCGGAGTAATAACTTATCTCACTCACAGTGTATACAAGGAAGGCCGGAGGTGTGAAAAGGGAATTTTTTCCCACTAATTTATCTGACAATTACAAATGATGCCTTGATTTATCCGCATGCTCTGATCACGATTAGCTTGTCTTCGTGCTGAACTCATCACAGGGACGATCCGTGTGGTACGCACAGTACCATTGCTTCACCCCGCTGTTGACACATAAATACATGTGCTGCCTGGATGAACGCGGTAGGACGACTGTTAGCTGATCGGAGGTACTATAGTACATCGTCATAATGATTTTTCCCAACATCCACCGATAGTAATGTCTTTGTGATACCGTCCGTGATCTACATGATCTCCTTTGAGGCTCTCTGCTGTAGGCCATCACACATTGCACAGAGGTTTATGATTATTTCGACTCATAAAACAAGTGGACTTGGGAGCAACTTGCCTTTGTCTTACTACCCGATAACTGTCACGCTTACTCTGTGCAATGGAACAATTAATCGTGTGCTCTTCAAGTGGCGAATATTCGACTCTTACATAAGCAATTCTTCTTCAACCGTCTACTAGCCTTACATGTCAGGGCTTATTCATATGAATGAGTCCGTCACTGGGATCAGGCTTCAAGTGCACTTGAGTCGTCAAAATTGTGAGTAATGATGCCGAATTATTATTATTATAATTACTGTGCGAGCATTTTTAATACTTGAAAAATTTCGTGGGGAACCTTCCGACTCGACCTCTTGACACGCATCTTCATGGTGACCGGCACACCGTGAAAATACACTCACGCATTATTTTACACCATCCACTTGTGCTGTGGAATGTATTTCCTCTGTGTGTGTGTGTGTGTAAGAACAACAGTTTTCTTCCCAAGCGCTCAACAAATACTGTAGTATACAAAGGCACGTGTGTGTGTCAGGGTCTTCAGTTCTTGTGCTTGTTTCTTTGTGCGTCTGTCTTATTGAGCCTCTAAACTTCATGGGGCTTGCCTTCCAAAGATCAAGAGTGAGATGATCAAGGGACACAATCTTAACGGGCACATTTAGTAATTAATTATACCCTCTATTGCATCTCGTGTGATCCCATCCAGGAACATGTGTTAATGTCATTATGAATGCGGCATATTTCTGATCCCGTCAAGAGATAATTCTTCTATGTCCCGAAACCATAGCAGAGGAGACTTCAAAGGCTGCAGTAGTGATTGAGACAAGAATGTGTTCTCACACAAATAATTTCCTTGCAGGCTAATGATTGCGCAATTCTGACAGACTGAGACGCAGGTCCAAACAAACCGTCCAGATTCCCTCGCATCATCTTCCTGTTTGCTCAATTGAAAGTGAAACTGGTGCGAAATGCCAAGGAATTAACGTCAAACTTTGATCTCACGTACGTGCTACAAAAGGCACGAATATGTGGATTCAACACAACATGGACAACAGACGCTTTCTTCTGACCAAACCGATCCCGTCTCAAGACTGACTCGTGGACATTCTGTCATATGTGTTCAACGCTTGCATGTTACAAGCAAGCCAGTAATGGTTAGCCGGCGTCCGGCGGTATGAAAACTGATAATATTTCGTGGCCTACTATACTGCACGGGCTGCTCCTACCACCGACGAAAATGCTTGTGACAAGTTGAAAGAGCAGACGGGGTTATGTAAACAAGTCCAAGTTGCAATTAAAATCCCCATTCCATGACTAAACATGGGTGTAAATGTCACTTTAATTACCCCGTGCTAAATTGTAATGACTTTTTGTGTAAGAAGCTTGAAACTGAGCGGGGATTTGTTACGCAAGTGAAGCGCAGGATTTTGTCCGACATCATGCAATGGCTCCGTCTACCCACCCAGTGTATTCCATACCAGTGGGACGCCCACTTATGATCGACGTTCAGTTCATAATGGTAGCCCGAGTAGACCTATGGGCCGGCCCTGCGACAGGCCTGAATCCACCTGCTTTATGAGCAAAATTGTACAAAGGCGGTACACAGGGGCAAGGCACAATGCATAATTTGCTAACTGCGAGCTTCAGTATAGGGAGAAAAATATTATATGTAGAATGGCAGTGAAGGATTTACTAATATTACATTAAAAAACCCAGTTATTGCTCCTTTATTGGCGGCCTGACCGAGAACGTGCATGCACGTACGAGCTCTCCTGTCTTTTCTGACAATAAAAAATAACTGCTGATTACTCTCCACAGACCCCGTGAAATTAAGGCGCACGAGCATGGGGCGAGGAATTGGTTCTTGGGGCTTCCTTGCTCCTGGCATCAACTCCATTCTTATTATTACGTGCTAACCGAATGTGTGTGTGCAAGCCGCAAGCACTACGGTAGTCGTACAATAATGGGAAGCGGAGGGGAACGACGAAAATAATCTTTTACCTTGCATTGTGTCAATTTCTGAACGAGAATTCATTACAAGCTCCGAAACTCCCATTCGGCCACTAGAAGTATATGGGGGTTGAATCTTGTTCGTAAAAGCCCTTAACAGCAGTGGATTTCACCGTCGTCGTCCCTTCATTTCTGCGAATCAAGTTTTTAATTTGACACAAAAAAATTAACTAGAAGAGATTGCCTCATAATAATGTCTTTATGCTCTCTGTTCAGCATGGAAAGATGATGTGATAATGCGATCA
>WJFA01001834.1:0-18731 GCA_009870155.1 Pseudobourletiella spinata
GTAATAACGGCTAGGTTTACGATTTTCAGCACAAGTGATCATTATACTACCGAAAAGTTGATATTTTCAATCATTTAACACATTGTGGAGTGAATACTTTGAAAATTATCAACGGGAGGGGGGCATTGGGCGCATTGAAATCCTAAAGGGAAATCCCTCATTTAATTTCCCCGAAATTTTTTCGGTGAAAATTACCGAAACGAGGCGTTAGTTTAGCGAAATACTTCAGGATTAGTGTATGCTAGGGGTGGGTCACATGTTCTAAAAATCTCGAGTCGATCCGTTGTGGACACTACATTGATCTACCTATTCAGATTTCATGTCTCCTGGTCCTGACTGACTAGATTTCTCCACCCTTTCAGAAGTATCCTTTCATTCGCCGACTATGCATATACAACACACAGTTTGACATGTAGTCTTATGGAAGTTTAATTCCAAGTACTCGGTATTCTATTGCTTTTGTGATATCATATTTTCCTAACCTATTTTTCAGTTGTTATTCGGAGCTATTTATACTGCAGAGCGTTTTCGTTACAGAGCAGATGTTACCACGTTACATTATTTCTTCTACGAATGTGAAATCCTGGTGAGTTACAACACGGAAAATGTTCTGACCTTCTATTCAATTTCTCTATATTTCTTTACGTTCCTTTTCTCATTCGAGTTGAGATCAAGTTTCAGCAAAAGTATGTTTTGTGACTGTGACAGTTTTGATGAAAATGGAACGGGGACATACTGTTGCCAACACGACGACGACGATAAACAAGAAAACTGAAACTCAGGAAACTCATCATCAGTTGGACTCGATCCCTACCTCCCTTTCCATTCCAAGTATCATCACAATCATAATAGTATACGTAAGACCAAAACATTTAGGGACATTTCCGTTGCGTTGAAACATTCAAATTGTGTTACATGGGTAGGGGTTGGCAACATTATTGGTTAATTAAATCACTCGTCCACCAAGTTCCTAAATAAGTTGTATAGTTGGTAACTGTAGTGATTTTTGAAATGAAGATTTTCGGCTGCTCTACGGCTATGGCGTTATTCAGAATCCCATAGTTCTAATTCCCTCCAACCAGTCAGCTCAAGTCGTGCCAAATTTCGGCGGATTACAACCGTCATCCATTTCAGTACCTCAACCCACTCGAGGAGTGTCTAGCACAATATTGGAAGTTCTCATTCTGTCATTTCAGCTCGAGCACTACACAAGAATATCATCTCGACTATTCCCTCCTACCCTTTGCCATGCAACACTCGAATATTATTTATTGCCCTAATAATTTATTACTCCATAATAATATCATACGGAAGGCGAATAATTGCTCGAGTTATGCGTCATTCGTAAGGTAGTATGTTTAACCGAGCAATTTCAACCTACTAATCGCTCAAAACTTTCAAATCCAGCTATTCCCTTCCAAATTATGGGCACATAGTCAAGTTATTTTTACTCCTATGTAAGTTAGGTGACATCATTTCCTTCGTAATACGAATCTACCCGAAAATCTCGAGTCCGTACGGACAATTTAGTGTCTATGGATATTTCTCGGGACAACGTGCTTCCCTACTCTTCCACGTGACTTTAAATTCTTAATTGTCCTGAAGAGGGTTATGGAGGAGTGTGCTCAAGTAGGCCTTTCCCTGCCGTCGTGTGCCTTTACTCAGCTGTCATTACTGCTCCGTGAGGCTCATTGAGGAGGCAAGTTTAAACCCTTTATGCATGGAGCTGCCTTTGAGCCCTCATAATGCGCCTTTGCTCTCTGTATGGCGGTCTTTTGTGTAGTTGAAAGCTCCTCAAAGGCGACAGGGCATGTTTCCCCTGTCCAGGCAGGCGGAATATCTATTATTTTAGAGTCATTAAATTAAAGAGAGAAAGAGACAGGCAGAGAGGGCGAGCGAAGGCGAGGGAGAGTCCATGTTATATGCCTGTATTCATTTTACCTTTGAGCTTCGGATTTGCAATGGAATCATGTTGGTAGAGCAGAGGCGGGGACTCCGGTAATCGCCACCCTGCTGCTTTCATCTCTGTCTCCTCGCTGGGCACGGTACCTGCAATTAAAAGAGTACACGTCCTGCTGAGATCCCATTGAGCAAGCCTCCCGAAAGGAACGCGGACGACCTCGTGTCACTCCTAACCTATACTGCCACCGCAGCAGCACGTTCTCACGGCTGTGCAGCACCGTCACTTCCGCTCGCTCTGGTGCACGAGGAACAGGCATCGTAGCGGGGCATTAAAATCAAACGAATATATTCAAAAGGATTTATCCATTCACACCCCGCCGGTCATCACGAATTCTGTAATACAACTAAAACAGATTGCTGTCGGTAATACTCTTCCGGGCTTATGGATAGGCTCACCACTGTGTTGCGGAACGTGTGGTGGTATATCCCACTGAAGTGGCACACTTTCCCCGAAAAACATGTACAGTTGTACCTGATGTGGAAGACCTTGAGTACACCCATAGAAGCAATCATTTGCATCCTTTGAAATGCAAAACTTAAGTGTTACAATGGTAGCCTTAAGTAGTCCTCTCTTTACCTTTCTATCCCGGCAACCTTTATCTGTCAGGGTGAGGAATGTTCCCACTGCACTTTTGGGGGCTTTTCATCACCCATCCTTACCCTATGGTAGCATTTGGAGGAACCCGGAGGGGTAAGGAAGGAGGAGAGTTTTGAAAAGTTAAAGTTTCTTGTTCACTTGTTTTGCAAGTGCATTGTGAGTTTTTCTTAACTATTTTCTTACATTGTGAAAGACAAACCATCCTGTAGGATCACAACTCCAACAGACAGATCCTCTGCCAAGGAAGGACAACTTGAACTACCACCACCCTGGAGTCATATCTGTTCCACACACACGAGTCTGTTTTTGACCTTTGACTTTGGAGTACGGCCAAGTTTAGGGGATTCATTACCATGAAAGCTCAGTGCTTGTTTTTGATAGGGGGTAAAGAATGGACTGGAGGGAGAACTCCTATATGAGAAAGTTTGAGACGCAACATTGCCGGCGGTCGGTAACCCCTGTGTGCATGTTCTTCTTCCTTCACAGTTGTATAACTTATAAAGGACAAACTCTGGAGATCCCTCCTCTCCCACCAGCACCACAGCTTCTCCCGATATCCATTAAAACTTGCGTCAAAGATTACAGAGATTAATCCACCACGGAATGGAACTTTGATGCTGACGAGCGGGAGCCTTTAAACCCCTCACTGAGTAAACACATTTCTCAACAGTGGTATTATGGCCCTGCATATATGTTGGTATTCTCTGACGGGAGCAATACGGAGCTGACGTAGCGCCTGGAGCTTGCGAACCAACTCTGCACTGCAACTACTCAAAGGTTCATACAGGAAACATTGTTGGGAGAAAGACATCTCGTCGTCACGTGCCCTTGTAATTAAAATTGTATTTTGCGACTACGTGACAGAGGCAGAGGGGAACTCACCGACGATGACCAGGCTGAATGTGTACGTTGACTTGGGCTCCGTATTAACTTGACATTCATACTGACCTTCGTCCTTTTTCCGAACTTGAAGAATCTTGAGCGTCCACATGTCGTGTGGTTTTCCCTGCCGGAGGAGGCTCACCCGCGGATCCGACGTGTACACGTGGTTTCCGGATGTGAGAATGTGAAGGTCCCTCCGGCGGATCCAAGATACCTGCGTAAACCATACGCAATGATATATTCACAAATACATACCGTTGAGCTACCGTGCATGCAAAGACCTTGATTCAATAATTAATCATTGGCAGTCGTCCCTGAATTAGGTCAAGTCATGCGTGGCTTGTAGGGGAAGCTGGTTTTCATGTTCAAACGTCCCCGCATTCATCTGTCTTTCCCCGTTCCGCCACGCGTGGTCCTACGAACGACGGTGCATAGAAGCGGTAACTCCCTTTCACCTATCAACCTAGTGCCCGTGGCTCATGGCTACAGCCCCCGACGTCCCACAACGGTCCGTGCACCTTGTGGGATCAGTCAAGGCGGAAAATTTCCTGACATTTCGCCGATTTGAAAGGGAGGGAGGGAGCAGCGGATGCCGGTGTGTACACGGGCGTAAAAATGGTCTGCTGGGGCTCATAAAGTAGATGGAATGTCCGCGGGATTGACAGAGTGGAAAAGTGTGATCGGGCTGCCTTCATAATGCTACTATTTCCAGGGCTTTCCCATGTTTTCGTACGGAGTGACGACTACTACTATATACGGGCTCTGGGAGCTGGGCTGTTGCGGGTGGCAAATTTTTGGACGGCAGCGGGGCGGGTGGGCAGGCGGGGTTATTTGTGTGTGAGGGAGAAAAATGGGTTCGATCCCTCTCGTCCAGTTGAAAGGGCTTCTTTATCTCTATACTTGGCCCGCTGATAAATTTATGGGGCTGATATTGCTCAAGGAGTGGGGGTTTACACTTACACACACACCTACGCACGCACGCACCTACCCAGAGTACTCATAATAACTGTGCCAGCTCGAGCCATTTACTTTCCGCTAAAAGTTACAATGGAAACTCTCACTCTCTCGGTGAATGCTACTCCTTCTCATGTCCCCCCAAATGTGT
Organism: Pseudobourletiella spinata; assembly: GCA_009870155.1. Taxonomy (NCBI): domain Eukaryota; kingdom Metazoa; phylum Arthropoda; class Collembola; order Symphypleona; family Bourletiellidae; genus Pseudobourletiella; species Pseudobourletiella spinata. The sequence goes on from WJFA01001834.1 coordinate 4,548, forward strand.
CACCATCACTAAATCTCCGACATCCATTGACAGGTCACCGTAAAGTCTGGAACTCGAGTGAATGCTAAGGGTAGGGAAAAAATAAGGAGGAAAACCACCGTTTTTTCACCTCACTGCTATACAACAGCCGTTTGGCCTTATTCCATCAACATCTTCCATCTATTCCGAGTGTCATCATCACCATCATCGTTCAGCTCTCATTAAACTTAATGAAATGCTGGCGGTGCGGAACGGGTGCGGGCGGTTGAGGATGAAGACACGATAAAAGTGAAGCGGTAAATTAAATGAATTTTCAAATTAATTAACGGCGGGAAAGATTTCTCCATTTAATGCGAGCGGAGAAAAGTAATTAATACAATTTTCCCGTGAAAGAGATGGAGTTTTTACCAGGATCGGCGGAGGTGTCTGCACAATTCTGTGAGTCTACCGCACAGCTCTTACATAGAGCCTTTTCCACACTCACTCACACACTCATCTACACGCACACGCAGACACATGAACACTTCCAACATGGACACGCATATGGACAGAACGGAGTGAGAGAGGAATATCTTGAAAGGAGTCATTGATGCTGATAACTAATGATCAGCAACAAAATTCTTCACTCATTTTTCACTCCGCACACACGGAACGCACATCCATACGTACACATGCACACATGTGGGTAGACGCGCCCGGACAGACATTGCAGACCCAGAGAGGGGCAGAGAGGCGGCAAATTAATGAATCCTACTTTTTCAATGGAAAAGGGACCCGGCCTTTCCATGCGATAGGCTGGGCCACCTTCTTTTTCCTGTCAGTTGATCCGCACATTTGCCTTTGTCTTCCGTTTTTCCTTCACCATTAATTCATCCTTCCTTTCTCTCCCCCTTCAGAAGGAATTACTTGGACCAACATCTGTAATGATCGCTTCCTGCATTCCCAGTCTTCCCAATAGTATTCCCCGCATACCCATGACATATCCTACTAAAGGGATCACAGACACACGCGCTCGCCCGCACACACATGCACACTCACACGCAGATTTTGGCAACCCAAATTGGGAGACACTCTCAGAAGCATCTTCCTTCCGCCGCACCCATTCTTTTCCTCCCCTCTACCTCCTCTACGCCATTACAGAGAGTGTCTTCCATGAGACTCCCACTCCCACTAAACTGGATCATTCCTGTCGAGAGGCTGGGCATAGGGCTATATGCATAGGGAGGTCTAAGGGCCCTTCCTCACATATAGTTCTGTAGAAGAGAATGTGTCGTGGTGGGGTGGGTGCGGTTACGGAGCAAGAGAGATCTTTTGGGCATTGAAATATTCTCCTCATACCGTTTTGTCACCAAGATGCTTTACGATGCACTGGAGATAAGCCGTCTGGCCCACAAATGCCGTCGTGTTCGGCTTGAGCGATTCAATTTTTGGGGTTGGGAGTGACGCCGCCGCTGCTGGTGCTGCTGTTCCCGTGGTTGTAGGTGCTGGCGCTGTTGAGGTGCCTCCAAAAACGCTGCCGCCGAGGCTTGGCCGCCGCCCTCCTGTCTCCCCCACCACCACTGTCGTCAGACCTGTCGGGACCCAGTAAAAAATTAACTCACTCCCGCACCCCATAATACCCATGTACCAATCCAATTTGTTTCCATAAATCAAGAGGGGAATTGTATAATAACTAGGGCCGGTCCTTGACAGCCCCACTCTGCCTGCCTCCACGCGCTGCTCTGAGCAATGGCTCCGATGGTGGCGCAGGAAGGTAAGGCCATTGTGCACATGCATATGCACACACCATGGGGGAATCTACCCTCATTAAATACGTTTTTCCATGAAAAATGGAATGCTGATAAACTGGTTGACCAGACTGAGTGCATAAGTATTGCCTTTGCTTTATTATTTATGGAACCGCCATGTTTGTGGATGGAAAATTGAGATGTTATCTCCGTGGATGGTTTCTTTCCCAAATTTCTCAAAAGTCGTTCAAATACGGGCCTCACTGTGCACTGCTTTACATGTACGAGATAAGATGAAGGGAAGTATCCTCATGGCGGTGCATTCCACTTGGCTTTTAGACACTGTACAACCCGTTTGGAAGTATCATCATTTCCACATGGCGACGGCTACTACAGCTCCCTCCGGCCGACCCATGTACGTCCCTAGTATTGAGTCCCACTATTATACTTTAGAGCTGGAACTGCGCCGCGTACAAGTCTTGTCTGAGCTCTTTAAATCTCCGACTTCCAATCCCATCTGAACGAAGGCGGCGGTCGGCTGGCTGGAGGAGAGTTGGTCGTAAGGTCGTATTATACGTGCATGAGTATAGCGTCTGGAGTGTGGAGCACGAGGCGGGAATGGCTACGGATGGAACGTAAGACAATGGTGTCATGAAATATATACAGTGGGAACAATGCCAGTCCTAAAATTAGTCGTCTTTTTACCCCTTCGCCGATCCGGGCAACATAGGGGATTGTAGCATGCCACCACGCTCTAGGTATAACCTCTGCTGTTTACCCTGTCAATCTTGGATCTGGCCGACATGCTCCTATCTTATGTTTTTCTGTGTGTGTGTGTGTGTCTGTGTGTGTGCGTGTGTGTGTGTGTCACCATGTGGATGTGTCTTGTATACGTCTTAGCAAATGTATGAACATTTTTTCTTTTATCCTCCCGTTCAAATCTACTCCGATCGTAAAGACAAGTTAAATGTTCCAAAATGATACTCAGATGACTGTGCTGGGCTGGGAGCGTGTATACGCGTCAGGAGTGTGGCCATGGCAGGATGACTCTTGACGACCGGCCATGTCCCCAACCCAGCCGTTACGCTTCCTAAAGTTGGATGGGAACTGGTGTGTGGTGGTAGTATATATAGCATGTTGTTGAGGGTATTTACCCGGGTCAGCAAATGTTATGTTTTCTTTTCCTTTGCCACATAAAAAAGGTAAACAAAATAAAGGGAATTTCCCCCCAAGTGTGTCCTATTATTCCAAATGGTGGCCAGTATATGACACACTCTGAATTTATGAGAATAGAGGTATGGAGAGACTTGACCAGATTGGAGTGGAATATGAGAAGTGGAAAAGAGAGAGAGAGAGAGATAGGCATGGTGATTTGCAAAGTTAAGATATGTACAAGAGTCTATGGAGAATGGGAACATAGAGTGGAAGTGCTCCTCTTATTATAGCTCCCATCCTCCGAACATTGTAACAAGTTTGAGTGTGTGGGCCCGAATTTGATCTCCTTCCGACTCATAATCTTAAGACGAGGAGCAGAGGAGAGTGAGCGAAGAGTGTGTGTGTGTCTGTGTATGAGAGTCGGTGCGGTGCAGTATGGGATCCCCTGTGTATGTGTGTGCACGCGGCAGAGTGCTTTGCGTCCTACGCAACACATTTGAGAGGCGTTTATTTAAATGAACCTTTATTCCCCTGTGGTTTCATTCCAAAGTACCTCGTAAAACCCCCACACATACACACTCATAGACACACACACACACACACACTTATATATCTCCGACATTTCAAGGTTCACTAACCATGAATGTATACCCCTGCCAAGTTGAAGATTGTTCTTCTTCCCGACCCCATGGTTTCCCAGTAGTCGTGTTGGTGGTGGTGGAGGTGGGAATGCCGGGTACCACCACCATATATAATACACACATCCTACTTTCGACCCCTCCTAAATAATTACCCACAATCCGATCTATGTTGAATTCCCCAAATTTTCCTACCAAAATAAGACCCATCTAATTGTCTATAACGGCGTCACAGTAAGAGTTGCGGAGAGTACAGCCTAGAATATTTTGGCTCCAGTCCGCATCTGCGGCGCCCAACTTATCAGGTAAAATCACAGGAATCACCGTGTAAGATGATCATTACTACCTGGTGCACACAGGGCATTTCTGTTCCTGGGAGAACGCGTGATATCTTCATCCAGTTCCTTCATGCACATAATTTATCAAGGAAATGCTCCTCGGAAAATCCAACACAATTTTACGCTGAAACGTGTATTTTAACAAATACGTCTTCTCGCGCACATATTTCTCACCTTCTCAAATACAATCGCACACATACACACACACATATGCAAAGCCCACGTGTGAACATAGGCATATCTTAGCAACCGGGCTAATTTGGGAGGGAAATGAGACACGGGCAGGTAAAGAATATTAAATTACCACGACCCCCACCTCATGTTCCATTAGTATTCTCTGGAATCTCCATTACCAACTAATTAGCATGTTCATTATCGAGACCTCACACGTATACAACACACTACTACTATCGCACTGATCCTGATAGCATCTCGGGGAGTCCAACACCCTCACAGAGATTCCTCCGGATCCAACTTACCCAGAGTGGGATGAATGCACTAATTACATGTCCTCGTTAGCATATATTACCTGCCGTGGATAATCCGCAGAGGAAAATAGCCGTGGTGAGGAGACAGGTAACTCCAGTATGCTTACTTCGACAGCAACTCCTTGGATCCTTAAATACTTTCATCGCTCCATATGGAGTATCCGACTCAATGGGCACATGATCACACCACCGCACCGTAGCGGAGTCCTCCCTCTCTCTCTCTCTCTCACATGGGGAGAGACAGGTAAAAAGGGGAGAGAATTTGCAAGTTGTAATAAATCAAATGTGGCAGGAATTTCGGGGAAACTTTTCCCTCTCTCCACCACTACTGCTACTACTCCAACTCGGCTTTGAGAGAAGAGGTGAAGGGTCCCTGGAGTTCCACTCCAGTTCACACTAGCCCTGTCCGCCGTTTTCACTTGAAATGAGACCACCACTCGGAGAGTCAGGGAGAAGGCAGGCGGGTCATGGAAAATGATTTATTTTCACTCATTTTCCATCGCCCTGGGGCTGGACAGGGAAGAACATTGGGGATTCACTATGAGAGGAATGGAGCAAAAGTCTGGTGAGGTGCTGGGAACCATTTCGTGCTACATTGAAAACTCAGAATGAGCCGGGGAAGATGTGCACATTTCATGGGGGTGGAAGAAGATGAAGAGCGTGGAAAAACGTGTGGTTGAAAACGTGTGGTTTTACATGATTTTTCCGACGCACACAGACGCATACACGGGCACGCACAATTACCCCTCACTCAAATGACACGGTTTTACGCACGGTAATAATAACAAGAGATGCACACTTGTGGGCTTCCCTCAATTTAAGATTATTGTGGGGAAGATTGGGCGAGTGAATGAACCGTTGCTAAATACCACACACTACTGCGTGTATAGGACGGATGAGTTCCGCGGCGCGGAATGTCTATGAAGGCCTTTCCTCAAACAATGTGGGCAAAGAATGCACCCCGGGATTCTTTCTCTCTGGTGGTACTGTACTGTAGTGTCTATCTATACAAAGTGCGCCCTGCTCTCACAGGGAAGAGTAGAAGGGGAAGGATTTGAGACAGATTATATTTTCTTGGCTCATGACTTCCATGAGCTTCTTGTTGTGTGTATGTGTGTATATACATTTCCATCCAACAACGCAAAAGGAGTCACTCCTTTGGCTCCCGTTTTAACTCCCCGTGGCATTACCATGCAGTCGGCAGCTTCGGTCGCTACACATAAACATACGCACAATCTATCCTGCACTCACATATTAGTCAGTGTAACGTCTAACTTCATCATGAGAAAAGTTCTCTCTCTCTCTCTGGCCTATTAGTAGTCGCCGGTTTTTTCCCAAATCACTAACGACAACAACTGTACACACATGCCGTGTGTGTTTGAGTGACGGGGATACGGCGGATGGCTCCTATTCCGGCATATCTTTTAGAAGAACAGACCTATGGATTACGTGTACACATGCATCACACACGCGAGTAGTGTCTAATGTGCTCTCGCCCAGTCAGAGTTTGGATGGATCACAAAGGAGGAAAATGAGGAGCATTAACGAACATCCTCCCTCCATTTCTCTCTTTCTTCCTTTTCTATAAACATTCATTCACATATTTTCAATTTACTCAGCAGGCCGGATCAAAAGGATGGGTACGTGTCACTATGCGCATCTGGGGAGTGTGTATGTATGTGTATTTGTATTATATGCAAAGTTTTTGGAAAGGGCAATGCAAAAAAAATAACGGGGGAGAATGGCCAACTTGATTTCCTCACTCGTTTCTCCTCCTCCAGTGCGGCAGTCATTTTTCTTCGGAATTGAGGGATGAGCAAGAAAGCTTTTCGTAACTGGCGGAGACAGAGGGATATGCACGCTGCTGTAGAGCACGAAGTGAGCAGGAGGTATGAGCGTGGCCGCATGTCTCAAGGACTCAACTTGTCATCACAACGGACCGCTTGGTTCACATTCTCACACCCATTAAAACCCCTGTGTGTACACATTTTCCCCCAGTTAGATAAATATACATTTATTTCAAAACATTTATGAATGATCTGTTGCTAGATAACATGCGAATGGATTCCGTCTGGGGGTTATGAGAGGAAAATGTCCACAAAAAAATAGAAGCTTAGCCGAGCCATGCAACGAGAACTGGTTAGGATGTAGCATACTAGAAAGAGTTAAGAATATGTGGGATTCGTGCCCGTTTTAGGGAGGGGGACACCATGAGCTATTAGAACATTGGGATAAATTGAGGGGTGGGGTTCCTCAAGGTGCAAAGCATGAGATTTTATCGAGAATTCCTTTCGGAATTAAAATTTTAGAACGCAATATTTGTCCTGCTATGTCGAGAGGCACTAATGTTTTACTTTTGACGTGGTAAACCTAGCGCTTTGATAGTATGCTGGAAATCGAAGCTGAAATCAGGGAATGAACGATTCGAATTATGAGGAAACTATGATTCAGTCAGGGGCTGAACTGTTGCTGCAGGAACGGATGATGCAGTTTGGAACTCGCAACTACGAATACGGTGCATACAGCACAATTCATGTACATGATTGCATATAGTGTAATCGGGAACATTTATTCGTGGAAAATTTCTCATAATGAACTCAAACGGCAAGGCTCATCTACTTACTACCTACAAGTTCAACTTATATGGAGTTGTGAGTTGTGTATCTTACTTTCATTGGAATACATACTCCCTGTTAAGTGCAGTCGTTGTGCAGTAATGATGTAACATTTTACATTTGCTTAATTATTCTGTTTTCATGGATCGGATGATTAAAGTGAAGTAATTGTTAGCATAAAATAAAGACTTTGTCCCTGCACTGCAGACGGCAATCGAACTTTTGTCATATGATGAATTCACACGAATCTTTCAAGAGAACCTGTGTCCTAATTTATAAAATTCGAAGGCAAAAATAATAAATAAAGTGAGTAAAAAAAATCACAGCAGAACAATCGGCGTTTTTCTGATAGCATGGATGCAGAGGAAACGGTATAATGTGAGAAAGTAAATGATTTTCGGAAATTAAACAGATTAAATGGCGGACTCGACCGGGATTCATCCCAGGATGATAGGATTTTATCCAATCACATGAGCGTAAGCTGACCATAGATTGAAATCAGGTCATATCTCACTGTGTGAATTAAACACAATTATCGCTGGTCGTATGATCTTTGCAGGTCTATTAACGAGATTTCTACTTCCTTAAATTTACCTTTATTGATTTTCTTACCTTCATTTGTCCATTTGCTGTTATTTGATGCGCGTGGGTAGTGTCAGAGCTCAATAATGTGTGGCCAGGACCAAGTCTAGTATGCCTTTTACTGTAATCTCATTTAATTAATAACTTCAGAATAATGAGGATCTCATCTGATTCCCCCTGTAGCTGTCATTTCAGAGCCAGAATTGTTATACGATACCCTGGAGCATGTCCAGAGATTATTTAAAGCTTTTATATTACTTTATAGCGTGAGTGGATAAGTGCGCACAGATCTCTTGTGTGCCAGCTAACTAACCATTTCATGAATACATAGCTTAGTATTGGGCAACCATTCTATGCTGCCCCGGGAGGAGCAGTTAAGCTCCTCGCAGCTACATTGATTTCCTTCGAATAGATCATCAGTTTTCCTGTATGGTAGAACAGAAGCCCCAATTACTCTTTTATTGTCTGCGAGTTCAGACTCAAACAGTCTGCAATAATGATGCAGCAACCCTACGCTAACTGCTTACATTTTTAACTTCCCCAAAGTTACTGGAAAAACTGAACAAGATTCATAGTAATGCATTGACTATTATTGAGGGTTTTACTGCTATCAGTCAGTGCATGGGTATGCAATAGTTTTTACTTAAACAGATACAATTGACTAAAGTTTTACGATTAATTGCAGGTGCGGATGAAAGTTGAGTTTGTCGTCGTTGTTCACTTGAAATATTTCCTCAGTTTTTATTGAAAAGGTTTCCGTAAATAGTTGGGAAAATAAAATTGAAGCTATATTTCCCAATTAGTGAAATCGTGAAAATATACAACTACTCATTCTAAATGCTCAGACATTATTGATCACTTTCTCATCCCAACACATTAGTCACTAATCGCTGCTAACATTTTTAAGTAAAGCAATGTAAATTGGTTAAATTCCTGAAATAACCAGTACTACTGCAAAGGAGCGCACGGACACCATACAGTAAAGCCTCATATAGCAAGACCATTGATGTCACCTGAATCATTAGTATGACAACCATAGAGTGTAATGAGCCTGGACGTAACCATTAATCCCATTACTCCTTCCATACTCAACTCATGGTGGCTTTTCAGTAATGTCAAAGCGATCCATCCCTCAATGCCACTGCCTTAAATTTCGTCAAAACTTAGTCATATTTCTTAACCCAATTTCCGGGAACTTACTAATTTTCATCCGTATCTTCCCTTGTACATTCTCCCTTTGAAGTTCTCCCTCCCAAACCAAGTCGTCCGCGACCATGTGTCGCAATCGGGAAAGCAATCGGGGAAGGCGGAAGCTTCCACATATGAACCATGAAAGTGAGAGAGGAAAGTTCCATTTTTAATTTCTCACGCAGTGAACGTCGGAAATGAGGCGAGTTGATTGGATTTGAAATGGAGTGGTTCGTTGGTTAAAATTATCGCCTGAGCTCAAAAGCCCCTTCATCATCAACACCTTGCGGGGGAAAACTTTGGCTGGAGACCCCTTATCTCGCTCACCGTCGTCTTCCACGGAAGACACAGCCGAAGCAGAGGAGGAGAACTACCGGAAAGCTTGTGGGTGTGTGTACAAGAGGGGACCATTATTTCCTTATCAAGAACGAGCCTCCACTTATCAGCTTACTCCCTTACTTCAGCCAGGAAAATAATGTTAGTGCCGCACTAAGGCCAGATTGATCAAGCCGCACCGCCGCTGCCAGATCCAGAGCCTAAATGGCAGTCATAAAGTATAAAGTTAGCTACAGGAAAAAAGGATGGTAAGTTGCTTACGTCTGTGAAAGTAAGTGGAAAGAATATAACCATGACTCTCGTGAATGAGATTTTAGGACAGAGTTCCAGGGACATTTGCGTAAGTACGTCTGTGCGTGGGCTGGCGGAGGTGAGCAGCAAACAAGAATATTATGGTTGCAGGAGCAAGATATGATAATTACATTGGTTCTGGCTTAAAGTGAACTTGAGCGTGTGTGTGAATGCGCTTGTGTGTATTTGGTGCGAAACTCAGGCGAGCTCCTGGAGTGAGTTTGAACATGTGTTTGCGGTTGATTTACCATTCGCGCTCCTCAGGGTAACGTGAGAGCCCGCGGAGGATGATTTTGTAGTAATGAGCTGATAAAAGCTCCCCCACCTGAAATGAACTGGATGGGCACTGAGTCAGAGTATAACAATACGCGGGAGAAGATACCTTTTCATCCCTGCAATGCGTGCAGATATACAGAGAGAATGGAAAAGGTTTTGAAATTTAAATAGTCAGGAGCTTAATGACACGAACAGATGATTTGCGTAAGTGGAAGAGGTTAAGACCTGGCCAGATAGTGATGTGGATCTGCAGAGAGAGGCTGCTAGGAGGATCGTATCTTTGTTCCAAGAGTGCATAATCCTAACCACGCATTCACTCAGTCTGTTCACAGTTCACACGAGTTTTACGCGGCAAGATAAACTCGGGAGAAGGACGGAATGATAGAGAGAGAGAGAGTCACAATGGATGGATGAGAATCATGGACAAACGGGGAAGTCAGGAGACTGACGGATGACGGTGATGGTGAACCCTTGTTTGCATGCTATTGAAATTCGGAATGTCAACAAAGTAAGTATACAGCAAAGTACGTTGTGAGAAGGCCCTGATTTGATTTGTTCCCTATATTATAATCCCCAAAGTCATTTGGATTATCACAGAGTGCCTGGTGGTGGTGAGGACTGACGCTCTGGAGCATATGTCTGCTTTGACTCCTACTCTCTGGCTTTTGCAGTTTCACTTCCAAGTCACCATCAGCATCTCCTTGCCCTGTCTCAGCACAGGGTTTTCCTCTATTTTGTACATATGCTGAATATCTGAAACGTGGTACAGATAGTCAGCAGAGCAGGGATTTGGAAGAACATTGAGAACAATACACAGTAATTGGTGGAATTATTTAAAAAGCATTGCTGTATTATTGAACCCTCTCCTTGTGCGTATGTTTGGGATTAGGGGCGATCAAAGCCAAATTACGTTTGAGGCCGTGAAGTGACTCCGCGAGTGAGCGTTTTCAACATGCTGACACGGCGGGCTCTGATCCTCTTCCTGGGTGCTCTCTGGGGTACGGGAATATTCACGGACGGCCGAATGATGATTCTGAACGGAAGTGTAAACTTGGAAGAGCTGAACAGAGCCGAGGATGACTTACTGAGGAACTATTTCGGGGACTTTGATCTGACGCAAGAAGGACTCTGGCAGTCAAGGTTCGGAGAGCATGTGGGACACGACAACGTCCTTCATTACAACAACGAGTGGCTCGTCTACATACCGAAAGGCGAGGCCCATGCTAATGAGATAGCTAATACTTCTGGTTATTTTAACATTGGACAGGTAAATGTGCCATTTCTGATGTGTGATTTTGTCTACAGAATTTTATATAAAATTTCAAGGAATCGCCGTGTTGCGGTTAAGTTTTAGGTTCTCAGTGCATTACAAAATCTGTGCGGTTTAAATTTTGTTGAATTTGCGTAGCGTAACTTGTTTTGATGTTTTTTCCTGCAGCTACTTGAATTTGCATTGGCGGGAGAAAAACAAATTTGAAAGGTTTGCAATGGTATTACTACTGCTATGAACGTCAATCATCAGTCCTTTGTGCCCAAAACCGCCGCAGGTGTCCGTACTAGTGTTTCGTATAGCGTTGCACGTTAGTATCACAGTAGCATTGTGTAACCAAGGGATTTGTTGCTAAAATTATTCAGATGGTAGTATAGGCTGGCTTCAAATTTAGGCCGTGGAAAATTACCTGTGGAGAAATCCGTATTCTGTAACGGGACTAACTTACAGCTACAAGCAGTGTGTTCGAGATGAATTCGACTAAGCTTGACGGAGAGAATAAGCTCTCATCATATATGGAGTTCCCCAGAATTTCATCCAAACTTATATGCACTAATTCGCAGGTCAAAGGATTTGACAAGGTCTACCGATTCATTAAGCTGGATCACCCGGAAGCACATCATAGAGGTGCCCGCGAGCTGACAGACCAGCTAGTCTCCGACGAACGGGTATGCGCTGCGTTAGCAGCAACATAAATGGAGACTTTAGTCAGCTCAGCTCACTCCACCGCATGAAAACTAGCCTAATTTAGATCTATTGATCCTGGTATTTCATACATAGGTGACGTGGGCGGACCAGCAGTTTTCAAAAATGAGGACGAAGAGAGATTTTAACTTGCTTGACATCCTCGGGAACTTGGATTTGCCCAAATTTTTCAAATCCCTCGGCTCAGATTCGAGTGGTACACGGAAAAAGGAAATACCCATCGTGCAGTTCAATGATCCGTTGTGGTACAAGCAGTGGTACATGGTAAGCCTCACTTCCGCGTCAATTTCTGTCTCGTCTTGTATCAGACCTGTCGCCAAAGGAGACGAGATACTTTTGATTTCCCTACACTCCTCGTCCCCCCTTACACTCCCTCTACGGCCTATCAACTTTCCCAGCATACAAATTTCAAGTTCCTTAAGTTCCTTGCCGCTGAATACGCCTTCATATATTATAGATGCGTATGCTTATATAAATATCGGCATATAGAGGTCTAAACCACACACCTTTCCCCATGTCTCTTTTCAGCAAGATACGAGGACGAGGTCGAGCCTCCCCAGACTTGACTTGAACGTCGTTCCCGCCTTCAGAATGGGCTACACGGGGAAAGGCGTCAATGTGGTCGTTTTGGATGATGGGTTGGAACATAACCATACAGATCTGCGGGAGAATTACGTATGCCTCACTATTCCCCTTGTCCTCACTCAGTCCGTCAGTCCCTCCCGTGTTCCGGGAGGTACTTCTCTCTTTCGCTCTATTGCCACTCTCAAGTTAAGGGAATTTGAATATTTCAGAATCCGAAAATCAGTGGTGATTTGAACGACAATGATAACGATCCAATGCCGAGATACAATGAGAAGCCACCAAATAGTCACGGGACTCGCTGTGCAGGGGAGATTGCCATGAAGCCTAACAACAGCAAGTGCGGCGTGGGAGTGGCGTTTGGTGCTAGAATCGGAGGTAATTTTCCCGCCGTATGACTCTGAATTGAATGGGGTGAACGGTTGGGAATTATGATGGGATGTGACTGCTTTTAGGAGTGAGAATGCTGGATGGACCTGTGAGTGATCGGATCGAGGGTGAAGCATTGTCTTTTGCCGCCGCTGATGTGGACGTTTACTCCGCCTCCTGGGGACCCAGTGACGATGGACAGACGGTTGAGGGGCCGGGTCGGCTGGCCCAAAGAGCATTTCTACAAGGAGTGACGCAGGTTAATTTTCCCAAAGGAATTCTAATTTCGCGCTAATGACTACTTTATCGTACAAATCCACGACGAAATTTTAGTCAAAAGCTTGGCTCGAACTCTTTGTCAGCGCAGGGATGCTGGATGAATTCATGAATCAAATTATAAGTTGAATAGTTGCATATGAAAATTAATGAATCGGTGCATATATTTTGGGGTTAATTTTCTAAATTGGTTGTGATGATCTCCTGTGGGAGGCAAAGTACAGAAGAATATATTGCTGTCGGTGGTGTGTGTGTGTGTGTGTGTGAATGCATTTGTTTGTGCGTGTGATTGCATCTGTTTGTGAATGCGTGTGCGCGCGCGATTGAATGATCGTGGTGTGCGTGTGTGGGTGTGGATACATACGTGTGTTATGCATCATCCATGTGTATTTGTGTGTCATGATCCTGCTGCGGCTTCCATAAATGAGTGTGTACAAAGCGGATGTTGTTGTTGTTTGTCTGCAGGGAAGACATGGGAAAGGAATAATTTACGTGTGGGCCTCGGGGAATGGAGGAGCTAAAGGCGATTGCTGCAGCTGCGACGGCTACGCATCCAATATTTACACGTTGTCTATTGGCAGTGCCTCGGAGTCCGGAACTTTTCCCTGGTACGGCGAGCTCTGTCCATCCACCATGGCTGTCACGTATTCAAGCGGTGCTTACACAGACCAGAAAATCGTGAGTCAACCTTTCACTTGTCCAATTATTTACTCAGGCTCCCACACTTTGCTGGATGGAAACTCACTCCGACGTTCCCACCCCGTAAAAATTTTACTTTCCCACGCGCACATATGTTTAGATCTAATGCTTTTCCCATCTTCCCTGTACAGACACACACACACTCTCTATCCAAATTCTGATACCCCCAAATGCTCACCTATCAATCGTCCCTCTACCTCATCACACCGTGACTCCTTTCCTCCCTTTTCTCATAGCTCATGAGCCATTAGGGAGGTGTATTAATAATTTTCAGCATCACTTCCCAATGTACCTAGCAATAATATAATGCTCCCTCCTCCTCCCTCCCTCCCTCCCCAATGGGTTCACGCTTGAGTGATTAGCACGTGCAAATAAGTCTTTGGGACTTACTCCGAGACCTCTGATACGAGTCAAAGTCGGCCCTGATGAAAGGATATAGTTTGGAGTGTTTACGAGTTTCTCAGGGATTTTTACGCTTCCGCAGGCAACAGCAGACATTCTTGACACGTGCACGACGGGACATACTGGTACTTCTGCGTCAGCTCCATTAGCTGCCGGTATCGTCGCTCTCGCACTTGAGGCAAAGTAAGCAAAGCAAACTTCCATCTCGACAGTCCGATCTGTCCATGCTATAGCATGGCCCTTGTACTCCGCTAATGTATACCCATAC
>WJFA01001835.1:0-18726 GCA_009870155.1 Pseudobourletiella spinata
CGGATAGTGTAGCCAGTCACTGTTCGAGCGCTTCACCATTCCCCCTTGACCTTTGGAAGTGATATGGGGGAAGGAGAGGCTGGGATGAAGCTCAGAGAGCGAGAGCTATTTCCGCAGCCACATTAGTCTTATACCACATACACAATGCTCCATGCAAGCACGTTCACATTCTGAAATCAAACTTGCACCAGTTCGTTCATGTGCTCCTTGTCTGCAGTAAAATTCCCATCTGCACAGTCATTGGTATAGAATCGGAGGGAATTTTCCAAATCCTCTGAAAACCTCATAGTGCTCTGCGCATCCGTGAGAAGCGGTCATGACTCGCAGTCACAGGTGGAGAGCTGACAGTTTGTGCGTACGTGAGCGTATATGCCTGTGTGTGTGTGCGTGGGTACTTGTGTGATTACGTGTGCATGTCTCTATGCCTGTGATTGGTTGCAAGTGGGTATGTGGGCGATTGTGTGTGAAACTACAGGGAGTAAAAGGGCAGTTGGGTAAATTACTCATAGATGTATCTAATCCCACTGTGTTTGGCTCTACAATAATGGATACAGTGAAATTGATGATCACTATCCGCCGTGGTTGGAGTGCATAGATGCGTGTGACTACTTGGGTACGCGCGCTTATGCTACGGAAAATTTATGGGTATTACTAGAGAGAAAGTTGCGTTCTAAACCCTTGTCATGATCATGTAGTAATTTTCTCCCATGTGACCCTTCTTTTCGTGCCGAGTACAAGGCTTACTGAGAGTGTGTACGGAAGCGAAAATGGTGCGAGGATGAGAGGGGAGAAAGAAGAAGCATGGAGATGATCTTCCACGGACCACCGAGAGTTTATTTATACGCGGAGGCTGGAGATTATTTTGGATGTTTTGGAATATTGGGCCGCAGTAAGCGGGCCCCTCATTGTATGTCTTAAAGGGGAATATGAGGCCTTCCGCGTAGGCCATGCCGACTCGTGGTGGAAACGCCGGTATAGCGATTAAAGTGACCAGTAGTTCCGCTACCTCAGGCTGCATGTATGTTTTATGCAGTACTGAAAGTGTGTATATTTGACTCAAAACATTGTGTTGCAAATTTTCCACTGACACTTGTATCAGTTTTCGTGGAGCATGCTAGCGAAAACAGTAGCTAATTTTTTCGTTAATAGGATCCTAATCGCTACTTTCCTATTTCGGCTCGCTAGCGAAAACAGCATGGAGCATAGAGATTAGGTATGAAAGGAGATGTGTCTCCAATTGTGTGAGGAGAGGCTGCGGTCGTCTATTGTACGAGTTAAAGACTAATGCTTTGAGCAAAAAATCCATCACACTCATCAAAGCATTACGCTATTGTTACACAGTCAGCAGGGGAAGACAATGATTGCCATTCGACTAATGGAAAGGTCCCTAGAACTCGAACCTGATAATCCGGATGCACTTACCAATTTGGCAGCCATGTACAATGACTTGGGTCAGTTTGACAAAGCTCGAGAGATCCATCTAAAGATCCTCGCCCTGGAGCCGAACAGTGCGGACCACCTGAACAACTACGCCGCCTTTCTCCAAAGAATTGGTAAGTTTATCTAGATAAAAACACCGTACTTTCTCTTTTCGCTCAATACGCTTCTCTCACTTGCTTTCTCTTTTAAAACCACTTGCCAAAATCAGAATGGGGACTAGGGAACAAACTACAAAAGTTAAATGAGACTTTCCTGTCTTCCCTACAGTGCGTCCCTGTCCCTGAACCTTAAGATCTATAGTACGTTTCAAGCCGTAATGTGGGTACGACCCATTATAGAAATAATGATGATGATGCTTGCCGCCAAAGCCGCGGGATTCTATTCAGTTCAATAACTCGGATTGACCCATTCTCCATGCAGGAGCCATCCTGGTAGCATCAAGCAAATGGTGGTGAAAGTTTGTGGAAATTTTCTCGATTGGATAAAATCTCCACGGTCCTACCGCTCAGATTACATAAACAGAAATTGTAGCATAAAAACTTGTGAAATTAATAATGAATTCGTAACAGTACAAGTACAAGGATCAGAATTCCGTCACATTCAGCGATTCCTTATTTTTTCCTGACGCTCCAGAGTATTGCCGATCCGCCGTATCTGTGCTCCACTTATGGGAAATGGGTCTAAGAAATAAGAACTTACTCGGGAAATCCAATTACTATTACAGTAACTGGATCAAATCACGATAATGATAGGGCAAAGAGGTTGATGGCCTTAAGCTCCTCTCCTTTCCCTCACCGTCCGGTGTAGCCTTGAGGATGTGTGAACACGGCAACAACTACATTGGGAATATTTCCGCCTCACTTTCTCATAAAAGTCCCACCACTCCTCCGTCCCCAAGGTAGAATCTTCGGGAAGTGGAAGTTGGAGTCGGTCCAATGGAAACTCCCGCGCAAAGTGGCTACAACACAAGGATGAGATACTTTAGGGGGATTTGTATGGTGAAGAGTAATAGCTCACTGCTAATACGAAAAAATCATCTTTTTTTAAACCATAGGTCTATATTCCGAGGCACTTAAAACCTATGAGGAGGCCCTCGCGAGGTACAACAAGGTTTTTCTCACTTTAATCCCCTGTTTTTTCCTCTTTCCCTCCGTCTAATTTAATTTACTCCACCCTTAAGTGACGTTAATGAGGGGGGAACATTTTTCCAAGACTATTCCCCAGACCATGTAAATTTTCCTTGTTGTCCAAGGGGATTTGGAGGCGGGAGCCGCTGCAGGAGTTAATTTGGAGTACATTAATTTACAGAGATGGGAATCACACTGCGGCGCTAGTAAATACAGCCCGGTTGATGAAGAAACTGAAGCAGAATGAGAAGGCAGAGTCCCTGTATCAGAGGTAAGATGGAGACATATAAGTACAACGCCTCCCTTTACTCTTTTATGGCCAAGATTTGGGCTAATGATCGCACTCCCTCTCTCTCCCTCTGTTTGTCGCATTAGCCCTGTGTGTGGCTGTGTACTTGTATGAGGGCGTTTGTGATGGAAAGTTACATTTTTTGTTACTGTGTATGTACACACTTGAGTCTGTTCAACATGTCTCTCTTTTTTACCTCTATTGCAGAGTCTTGGAACGTAATCCTGACGATGCTGTCGTGAAAGTAAATTTGGTAAGTGGAAAAAAAGCTTCCTCCGTCGAAATTATCAGAAGAGTTGGAGAATCCGGGATAGAGTACTACTGCTATGCATATATGTTTATCTGCAGTAATGCTCTTCCTCACGTTCACATACTTCTCTGGCTCTCACTCAGTCACAAGAGTCAGGGCTCGGGCTGACGGGCTCATCAGAGAGATCTCTTGGAGCTCCTCTACATTATCCAACTCCCTAATGGAGAAACATTTTTCCCACCATGGCAAGCACTTCAGCTTAAATGCACCCGCCCTTTTTTCCACTCCCATCAACTCGGACCAATAATAGTTATAATAATAATAATGCTAATAATTCTTTTGGAGCCCTGGTTCAACAAGCATAATGGTTCAGGGACAATGGTCTACTATAACGAAAAGACCTCTAAAATATCGCCCCCGGACATCTCACAGTACGCACTGACTACTACAGTACTGACCAACTCTACGGCCTCTGAGGCTACTCACAGTGGTGACAGGAGGTGAGTTAGTCAGGCTGTGTGTGCCACCTACCCTGGTCAGTAACAAGTACCCCTAAATCAGAGGCAAGCAACTTACAGGTTATGTGAGTAAGCAATTGGCTGGAAGGCCTCGGCTGGCTCCGTGGGATTCGTAAAATCAGCTACTCTGAGCACCTCACAGTACACACTGGCCTCTACAGCATATTCCTGTGTCTCTCAAAACTCATTGTGAGAGCTCACGTGAGGCTCCTTGACTAACCCAGAACGAGGAGCCACCGCCAGTGCCGAGGAACCTCCCACACCGAGCTCCATCCATATTCCTCGCCCGCATCTCCTCCCTCATATAACTTCCTCACCTACTAATCTCTGAAATTATTGTAGGATTTATGTCAAAGTTTGTGAGGCGGATTTATTGTAAAATACCATTACACATTATGGCTCTTTCCGCAACACACTCACCCACCCCCGTATGTGATCCTACTCTCCCAGTTTCCCATAAGTTAAGTGTGTGGGCAGAACGAAAGTGTGAATTCCTGTACTTGGCTTTCAAATGTTCAAAGTCTTAGAGCCAATCGTTCGGGGATGAGTTTTGCAGGCATCATAGTGACCTCCATCTCCACACAGATCACTGTTAAATATGGAACTTGTGGCGTTTTGGGAGGTATATATTTCAAGAGGGGTCCAACACTCTGATGGCTAGTTGTGTGGAAGAGGGTACTTGGAATTTTTAATTTAGCGAGGGAAGATGGATGTTGATGATACTGAATGTGACTGTGGGTTGGACTGGACTCTCTGGTCCCATGCATTCTCATTTATTTATTTCCCAGGCCCAGACGTACGTGTACCAGAGGAAGTACAACGAAGCGGAGTCACTCCTCTTAACTGTGATGGAACAATCGAATTCGAGTCGACGTGAAGTATTTCACCAGCTGGCCACGCTCTACAGTCAACACCTCAATAGGACTAATGATGCTTTCAGGTACCTCAAAATGGCCGTGGAGACGTGTCAACTCTACGACGTTACCTGTGCGCCCCTCTTCGCCCTCACGGGCGACCTATACAAAGATGTGGACGATCTCGACTCCGCCACACTGGTGAGTCCGACTTACTCCTTCTGGTTCTCATGTACGACCACTAAGTCCGTTCGTCAGTCAGTCGGACTACGCTTATATGCAGCTATGTTAGTATAGTGGCCTAGCATTTATTGGATCTTATCCACCCCCACGGCGGAGCCATTGTGGCGTGATGAAGGTCTTAGCTTGGGTTCTGAACACAGACCTCTTACATGAAATGGCTCAAACTCAAAGTGGCACATCTTTCCAAATGAAATCCCATTGGTTCTGACGGATGCTGAGTGGGTGCATTAGAACCTTATATATAGTGTTCCCACTATACGCATCATCATCCTGATGAGGAGGCGGAGGGATAATAGAGAGAAATTTTACTTCCGGCTCACAAACCGTAATCTTAATATCTTAACACGCTCCCCGATAACGCACACCATCTTCTCACTGAGAGTCAGATGGAACCGAGGGAAAGTCTCTTCTGAGCTTCTTGGAAAAAGCTTCTTATTTCCATGCCCCGTCATGATAATGACGAGGATGCTGGTATGTGGAGGAGGGGGAGATTCTATGACTCAGAACTTCTCAAGAGATTCCTTTTCTACTGTCTCCAATTCGCTCGTTTTTTTCCTACATCTTAAATAAGGCACGGACTTTTACCCTCGAGTAAAGTCGTCTCCCTCTCGCTCTCGCTGATCCATCCACTCACGTTCATCTTGTGTGAACAAGGCTGCCTGCTTCCCTCCGTGTGAAACGCAGAGGGAAAATGTCATGATGGGCAAAGTATCCAGTTAATCAGGATCCCATTGATTGGGGCGGAGAAACTGAAGAAAGTCGGCCTGTTTATAGCAATGAATGATTTCGCTCCCTCCAGCGTATTTAATACATCAGTATCCATACATTCATGTAACCGGGAAAAAACTCGCATTTTTAAGAGGATCCTTTCCAAGATCCATTGCATTATTGAGAGAGCGCAGGAAACTATCCGCGGGAAATGTTTACTCCCGCTGCGGAGGTGTAGTAGTGACCTACCGGAGAAACGTGAAAAGAGAATTTTCCGACGTTATGGCCTCCACCCATTTCATTCATCCTTCAGCTGGTCCAGTAACATATGGAATAGAAAACTGTGGACCATGTTTATCCCATGCAGAATGCATAAGGGACTGGGCTCGGCCAAGAGGATTAGGCCTACAACATAGGAGTTGACTCAATATGCGGTCCAATTAAACTATGTACGAGTTTTTTGGACTGGTGAGGAGACAGGTGGGCAGTGTTTTCTGTAGACACGCTCTTCCATTCTTCGCCTCTGTCGCCTCCGCTCCCACCACTACCGCCATCTTCCCCCACTCCTACTCCCATTCATGCTGTCCATCATAATAGGGTTTGACACTCCGTTTTAAATTCAACACAGTGATGGGTGAAAGTCAGAGAAAGGGACAGTGCCACAGCTTAGGGAAAACTATAGTCGAGAAAGTGCCACATCCTCCTCCACTATTTATACAAGTGTTGAAAAACCTGAGGGTTTCTGAGTAAAAGAATGTAGAAGAAGAGGTAGGGGCTTTCCATAGGAGTCTCAGTGTTGGAGTATTTCCCGAGTGATTAGCCCATTGGGACGTATAGAGTTTTTAGGAAGATCCCGTTGTCATCTGAATTCACTGATTCGCCCCATCAACTTCCCCAGGGCTAAAAAGAACATGGAGGTCCACCACACATAATTACTACAAATGATGAAACTAATGTAGAGCCTCGGGACACACCAACGTGGAGGTATTGGGTGGAGCGAGCAACCACGGCTCGCATTACGAATCTGTGGACTTTGCAGTAAATTCCGGCTACGGACCACTTCTACTCTGTGGAGGAGCCACTGCATTATGAACTGTCTTTGGAAAGGCATGTGGTGCTGGGAGACGGAAAAAATAGTCTATAAATTAGCCGCCGACGTGTATTAATCACTGGATTTCGATCCGCCGTTTTAATAGCTTTCAGGAAAATGAGAGAGAAAGTTCCAGCGACCTTCATTACCCGTGTGGCAGATTTGGGGATAGGGCGGCGTCGACTATGGGGTGTTAGGAACGTGAGCTTTGGTGAAAAAGACAGTGTTCCACTCCCGCGCGCCGTCCATACCCCGGTGGGGGAGGAGTAGTAGGAGATGGGAAGTTTCCTACAGGATTTAAGCGGCCTTTGTGACGTAGTTCTAGGCGCCTGGAGAAACTTGGAGCCTTCCAGGAGAGGCTTCGCGGTTTTGAGTAATAAATTATAGGCGTTAATTGGGAGAAAGTTTCCAAGTATTACTCCGTGACACACACACACACTCACCCATACACATAAATACATATACATGCATACACATGTGGAGGGCAGCTAGTGAATCGTAGAAGCGTGAAGCTAGAATTGAAGCTACTGTACTGCATATACACGTGTTTGTGTGTGTGTGTGTGTGTGCGTGTGTCTGAGGTGGGATGTGGGGAATTGGGAAGTTGACCTCGTCTAATTCTGATTTGAACTTTTCTAGAGCTACAAGCAAGCGGTGGATATGCTGAGCAAGGCAAATACGACGGAGTGTTGTCGCCAGCAAAAGTACCCCGTCTCATCCAGCATCGTCACGCATGTCCATTTGAACCTAGGTGCCATTTATCATGTCAAGGTAAGTTTACTAGGTTACAGCTGCTGCCCCACTCATGTGGAGAGAGGTATCGACGGCTATTTCTTTTTTTTTATCTTAACCTAACTTGTAATTTCAAGAAATCAGTCATTGAGCTGAAATTAGGATGCTCGACAGCTCGTTTATCCTGCAGTAAAGTTTATACCAGTAAAAGTATCAATATTTATGCCACCACGTATGATTTGCAGGGGAAATACAAAGAGGCATGGTCCCACTACAATGCCGCCTACGCACATGACCCCAAGAACAAAGTCCTGCTGCAGAACATGGAGAAGCTCCGGAAGGCGGAGCTGAGGCAGAAAACTTCCTGTCGCCAACAAGAAAATTTGACCAAATCAATGTAGTAGTCTGTCGTATAGTCTATATACATTATTATACCTGTGTGTTACCTCCCATCCAAAGGACGTCCCTCCCCCAACGATGATGAACATGCGATATTACATAGTTATCCACATTAGACCATAGTTGAATGAGATGATTTGTACAGACAAAAGTGAATGGGCTTAAGCTTTACGGACCCGGCCCGTGATGCGGCCGTGGGAGAGTTTAGGCTATTTTCCACAGCATCCACACCCATCCATGTCGTCTTTTACAAGCTCTGAGTTGAATGAGAGGATGCTGGGATGGAACAGAGTATGGACGGAGCACTCCCACCGTTATACGCCCCCCATATGATATGATGGATGCGGCAAATTAGGAGTACCATGTGAGGTAGTTTCCCGTCGTAGTGCAGTCAGCCACTGCACCGCCCGCACGTCTCACTATAACCACCGAGTGCGTGGGAGCAGATGGGAGAGAGGATTGCGGAAAGGATGCGGATAACCCTGTGAGTTGACCTCCACGTGCACGCTCGCATCCACACAAATTCAACATAACGCAGCGCACACACACATACATGCACGCACGTAAGTGTCCCCAGGTATGTTTCTCCCATGCGTGAGATATGACTCTGGTTCCATCATCCCCTGGAACCCGTGGACTACTGCGGAAGGAACGTTCAAAATGGGTATGGGGCATCAATGTAGGGTGGATTCATCATAGAATATGCAGTGCGGTGATGTGACGTTCGAAGCAGCATAAGTTCAACCTCGGCGACCGGATTGTAATTTCCCCGTTCAACCAACCGGCTCCTTACTTCCGCACCTGTGCTCTCTCTATGCTACATAATATGCTGTTGTGTAACTACATCGAAAAATTATACCTAATTCGTCTATAGTAATGATAGTAATTATCTTTATATTCATGCATATTTACACATGTATATATACATGTATACATCCATATGTATGTATGTGTGTATGTATATGCATATATTTGTATTGTTTATATATATATATATAATGTAGGGCAGAATGTTAAGAGACCCCTTCACGGAAACTGTAGTTCGAAGACCGCAGTCATATGTATTAGCCAACAGAGAGAATAATATAGAGTCGACCTGTAATGATAGCGTGAGAAATATTTTTATCCGCTGCAACTGACAAGCTGGCAAGTATTTTTGATAGCGTAACAAAAATTTGCAATTTAATATACAGCCGAAAGAGAGAGAGATGGAGAGAGTGAGCCCTGGAAATGAAGTCCTCATGAACTTAATTATTCTACTTGAGAACATGGAAGGCTCAATGTGGACGGAGGGGTGGGCAGAGAAATTACGAGAAAGTGGAGAAGCCAGAGTGTTACATGTAGATACATACATGCATATATATATATATGTATATATATATATGTATTCATGTTTTAATCTAAATGTATCCCCCAGCTGTCAAAAACTTTATTATAGTGAAGAGTCAATAACCAGGAATGAGAGCTGAGGTCTTGCTCTTCCTATTAAGACCAAATCAGTCCGCTTCCAAACCATTTGCTATCTTGATGGATTCCTAACAAATCCCTACGTGGTGACACCTGAGAATTTGAACTTACGGGGTGGCGCTGAAGTTAAACTAGCTGGAAGCTAGATTACTATACCCGCTCAAGCCTCCTTCCCCGCTGACTCTACAATATGTAAGTCCGTTTGCTTAAAATTCCCTGTATATTCGTATCCAATATGGTTTTGCTACGCTATGTAGAATCTCACATTGCTATACAGAAAAGGTCAGACGAAGGAGAATATATAAGTGAATGCATACATACAAGTACATACATAGCCAGACAGAATGGACCGACTTTTCTATGTCTTACCAATCAAACCAATTGTGATTTTATGAGTAATTTTTGTAACATCAAAAAACCAGCAAAAATAAATGTCAATGCTTCCACGCAAACCTCCCACGCTCATGCCTTTTAATATCCATAAAGTTGGGTGAAGTTCATAATGCCAACTGGAATCGAGTTCGCAACACTATTTTTATCATTATGGTTGCACTTAATAGTTCCCTCCAGGTTGTGCTCGTACCACTAAAAAACTTCAAAGCTCATATAACTTCCCCGCACTCTGTCAAATCATTCTTAAATAAGAAGGGAAGATGGAGCGAACCGGATAGCTACATCTTATACCCGGTTCAAAGACAAGTTTATGTATTTATATGATGACTCAATGCTGTTAGAGGATTAAGGGGCTATCGCGGAGTGGTTGTCAACTGTGTGGAGGGGGCGAGCGGGCTGACTGCTTGATTCTGAGAGTAAGTGAAACTTTTGCGGAACTCTTCGCATCCGCCGGAGTGAAAAGTTTATAATTCCTTTGATTATGACGTCATAGAGAAATTCAACTGGTAGCTCAAGTTCCTCTTGATCTCAGTCGGATCAACTTCCCTTATCTCGTACGAATGGAACTCCGAACTGAATCCTGAGAGGAACCTGCATCGGATACCGAAGTTTCTCTTCCCGAAACATCACACACACTCACGCAAACATACATACATGATCTAAAAAATACACACAAGGGCAGAAGGGCATGTTAACACGGGATGGTCCTCACGTAGTTGTACCTTTGAACTTCCTCAATTTCCTCTGAGTTGAACTCAAACAGTCAAATACCAGACCAGCAGGGATTGAGTATGAATTTTAAGGGAGGTGTATCTTACTTAGATCGCTTCCCTTGCATCGCTATCACCATCTAATAATTTCCCATTTGGCGATGCTGGAAGGCGCATACCTCATCCTCCCACTGGAATTCCTACATTTATCATGAAAAACCAAATAAACCAAGGGTCCAGAGCAGCCTCCCTCATCATCTCTACCCCCGGTATGCATAGCCGAGGACCGAAGGGACGTAGTTCATTTTCGACTGAAAACCTTAGTTAGTCGGTCTACCTCCGGCTCGGGGCTTTGAAACTTTTCGGAGGGAAGAACCGGGAGCAGCACTACTACTACTACTACATACTACATCACGCTAGTTGGGAACTGAAAAGAAAGTCCTTTGGAACCGAACCACATCATATACTCTCTGTCATCATTATTTATACATGTGTGCTCCCTCGCTCTGAATATTTTGAGGGCATGGACTAGGAAGAGGAAGGCGGGAGATCGCACATGGACCACCGCCGTCCTTGTGATGAGGTACAGAAGAGACTCACTCCTTGTCCTCCAACCTCAATACAAACTGTGTTCCTTCCCCCTCACACACACACACACACACACACACACACACACACACACATAAACCCCTAGAATCTGACGTCTGCTCGCTTCGTTTTGAGATCTGGACCTTGTATTGAGCTGGGCCAGTAGGAAAGGCACACAAGAAACAACTGCACCCACCCGTACATGTATGCACAGAGAGGGGGAAACTCCGGGGTGGAGTGGAAGCAGTGGACCGAGAGAATCCGTGTGTGCTGCACAGGAAAGATATGGTGTATCCAGTTAAATATTTATACGTTAATCTGGTGGGAGAAAACGGTCCCTGCCTTTTGAACCGTTTGGTGAGCGCCCAATAGTGGACCCCTTCCATAGTGATTTCTCCCTCCTCTGTTCGCTGAGTCGTGAGATGATGGTTGTGAGAACTGGCCCCGCTGCTCTTGGGGAGAAAGTAGTCATGAGTGAAAGGACTCAAGTTTGAGGAATCATTATTACTTTCACCCTATGGAGAAAGCATTCCATCCTCCCTCGCAATATATGAGGGTGTCCATGAGCGGACGCGCTCATCCGCCTTTCCATCTCTTCCCCGTGAATTCCAGGGTCTACCCGTCAATTTTCGCTTCCCGCATACCTCTTCCCCCCCCCGAGCGTCCAACCCAGTCGCCGCGCTCTCAACAAATACAACTCTTCTTCTCATTCTCATGAGTTAATTATGAAGCCCGGTTTATTTCTATGTCTCCTCTTTGTTCTCATGAAAGATTCTTTCTTGGAATTGTGGCCAACTTTGGGATGGAGTACATGGCTCCTCCATCTCGCTCCCATCCACGGATCTGGGAATACTGGGATACTGGGCGGGAGAGGAATGCGAGGAGGTGGAGAGTAGGAGTACGGACCGCGGATTCTGACAACACTACCACCACTGCACTGCACTTCCTCCACTACCCCCATACTTCTCCCAGCTTTCTCCAGAGAAAGTACCCCGACTCCAGCATCCGGCCATTGAATTTCCCTCCCGCTCATAACTCTCTAAACTTGTGCCATAAAACCAAAGGGGTTCACACAACGGCCAGCTCCCACAACACAGCCAGCACCCACCCATATGAATGACATGAAAGCTGTAAATCAGGATCGGGCCACAACAATTGTGGAGGAGCCGCTGATAGTGGTGGATGGTACAGAGGGACAGGAAGTGGTGACAACCCGGTCCCTCGCACCATGTCACCCGGTAGTAAATCTCCGAGGGAAGTGTTTGGACTTCCATGGGGCGGTAACCACAAATCTTTCCAGGAATTCAGGGTCATTGGAATTGAGACAAAAACAATATTCCCCCTTGTCAGCATATATACTAGCTAGCATAGTCTAGTACATAAGGGGGATTGGAAAGAGGCAAAGCTTTTCCTCCCACAGGTAAAATATTGAGTAGATTCGTCGGGGGGTAGGACGGAAATCAGACCTGACTCCTGTCTCTTCCTCTATATTATACATAGTTTGTAAGGAGAGAGGACAGCGTCGTCGTCAATCAGGAAACCCGGTGGAAACTTCCGTAAATGAAATTTTACCCACACACATATGCACACACACAGCGCTTACTAGGGGAAATGAGCCTCTCACAAGTCGTGACCCCCTATGGAATGCAAGCATAGGAGTATATAATCAGGGGGACATGCGCCGGCCCAGACATTGCCTTGGTCATGATATTATTAAAAAGTTTTACGACAGCCCCATGCTCCCCAGCCCGCAGACAGAAGCAATACTATTGCACAACGCTACTGGCACTGAAGCGGGATGAAACTTTGACAAGTAACTGCAGAAACATCCTTCCCAACCTAAAGCCTCATTCCGGGCTTCATAGACGGCGTCATATGGTGGCAGGATGGAGGTTGTGTGGTGAGGATATGCTTTCGTTCCAGTAAAAATACTTGAAAAGTTCCACTTATGGGCTGAAGGGACATCTCGTCAGATGCACAACGAACATTGAATCTAAACAAGTGAAAGGAAATCTTGATGTCACTCCGATTGATAAAGGAGGTGGTACTGTAGACTTTCGACGGGAAAAATATTTTTTATTCGGTTTCGACGTTTATTCAGACGATTGCGTTCAAATAAAAGATTAGCTATTCTAAAGTTACAAGTAGTTATAATAATGCATTAGATTCCACGAGATTCATGGTGGTAGGAATAGTTTAACATAGATTGACTGCATATTCAATGATTAACACTGGTTATTAAAGGTGTAATACGAATACCATCTGCACTTTCACCCCCTTTGACCCGGTTATCGCCATACGCGCGCGAAAACCCTCAAATGACATGATTCAGCAAAGCTGAATACGACGTGGCTACATGGAATATACACTACTTCTTATAACTTTAACACGGTCCACGGTGACCAGCACTTATCACCGTTAAAATTCTTTTACGAGCCTTCACACAACCCAACATAAATAGTGAAATTCTTACAATATACGAGCTACATTGAATAGTTGCCCAAAAATGATATTATGCCGTAGAAGAGGAAAAGAGGCACACGAAGCCTTTCCTTTTTGAGACATAATAATTTGTGTAATAGCAGTAGTAGTTGAGGTATACATGTGTCCATTAGCAAAACTGTACGACATAAAGTAACGATGACAAACTATAACGAACATCGCGTTGGATTAAGAAAACGTTTTAAATACTAAACGTTTTCCACTTGACTTAACGACGATGACGAAATGAACGAGGTATCATTAGGATAAAAGATTCTAAAACGTACGCGCACATCAATTAAGTCTCCCTCATCAGGAGCCTTTTGCCGACAGATTGCATTCCCGTGTCCACTCATAACTGTGTCTGGAACTTACATTATTTATTAAAGGGTACAAAATTTTAGCACACCGAGTGTTTGTAGATATCACAGCACCTCTCTCGCAGGCAGTTTACTTCACAGTATGTATGCATGTATGCATATAGAAGAATACATGAGACCAAGTCCACAAGATGTGCGGTGCACACCCACTGTTCCTCGCCCACCGTTCGGATTCCAAAGGAATAATAATTTTTAAATATATTCTTGTAGTATCACGGAAAGAATGGAATTTAGGGTTGAGAAGATCGCCCGGGACGATACTGATAACAAGATGAAAGACAACAATAACAACAAAATTGGCATTCCTTTTAGGTAAGACGAACGAAATTTAAAGTCCCGCGCAGCTGAACGTTCCGCCGATCCTCCTTTCTTTCCTTCAGCCAGAGCACAAATACGATGATTCCGTTGATAAAGAGAATAAGCAGGAGGGCTTTGAGGGTGGATAAGGCCCCTTCTTTGTTCGTACTCAGAAAGTATCGGAGTTCCCAGGACTTGGAGTAGGGTATGACGACTAGGTGGGAGTTGGGAATTATCTGCCTCCATTTCCGCACTGAAATAACATGTTTCGACGGGGATTTCCCAACCCAGACGGTATCGATGAAATTCGGAGTTGATCCCGTTCCAATGATGACATATGGAAGATCCACAGGGAAGTGCGCACTTCGGAAAAATTGAACTGCTTTGCTAACTTGAGGAAAACCTTCCCGGTTGGTCATCGTGTAGTTCATACTGGCACCAGGGAGGACTGCACCGTAAGGAGGACAGTTCTGCGACGAACAGTGTTCGGAGGTCATCATAAGTTTTAAAAAATATCCGTCATACTTGGGGGAATTGAGAACTACTTGAACCTTATGACCAGTCACGGTTCCGTTGGATCCCCCAGGATAATTCTTCCGGACCAACATAACGTCCAATAATCCGTTATCGTAGAAATCATAAAAAATAGCGCTCACAGAATTGTCGTATTTTGACAGGAGATCAAATTTTAACTCGAAGGTGCGAGCATACTTGCAATCTTTACAAGGGACATTGGAAAATATTACGGATTGAGTACTAATGTTATTAATATTATTTCCTCCTATGGCACCAAGGGTGCCGATGAGATCTGGGTAGCCATCCAGGTCGACGTCCCCTTGGCGCAGCGTAATGGTTTGATCATAGGGTTTCGATTCATTTAGGAGGTAACCCCACTTCCTCCCAGAATTATCCGTAAAATTGACGTCTAAAGCTTTAAACTCCTCCCCATCTCGTATCATTATTCCGCTGGAGTGACAGCTTGGATCTGTGCAGTACGGAATGACCGGAATAATTTTCCCATCTTGCTCCATGTCGAGGAAGAGAAGACTTCCGATAATATTTGGCTTCACCTCCTTGCTCTCAATCGGGACGTTCATATATCTTTCAAGTCTAGGTTCATTATCCTGGACGTCCGAGATAGAAAAAACTTCTAACTGATGACTAGAGGGATCAGCCGAAGTGTTCTTGCTAACTATGATCAGTTCGGGAGAGAAATCACCGTCCATATCCGCAAATGACGTGGAGTGCGGCACTGCTAGCGGTAAACACGACATGAGTCCGCATGGAATGTCAACCACCTTCACGGGATTTTCACCACTGAATAGCCACAATTTCCGCACACTATCTTCACCGTATGGCTGGCCGGCGAGATCCGCTATCATATCTCCATTAACGTCAACAACTACTGGCTCCTGCTTCAACTGCAATACCGTCTTGTTTCCTTCCAGCTGAAGAGCGGAGCGGCTACTACAATCCAACAGTTTAGGATTCCCTCTAAATACTGACACCGTCTTGTATTTGTCTCCGTCGATAGTGACGAGTATATCCAATATTCCATCGCCAGTGAAGTCTGCCAGGACCAGCCCAACAATTTCCGCTGGGGAGCCATCATCAGCAGAACGAAAATTGCACGCAAATCCGCTTCGTGGTCGGAGAAAGGGGGGAGCCGTATGACCAAAGTAAATCTGGATAGAACTTAGATTTCTTGATAAAAAAATAGTGTCCATAGTTCTGTCCGCATCGTAGTCTCCCACGGCTATTGGGAACATATCCACGCTGTCATTTCCAAAAACTTCTGAAGTAATGTCATCGTTTGACGTGGAAATCCCCACCTTGACTAAAGTAAGCGTGGTAAATAGTACTAGTACAATATTCAGAACGAACATTTTGTCGGCAAGTTGGAACAAGACTCCCCCGCAGTTGACACTTGGCAGTGTGCATAGAAAAGGCGCCCTTTCCCGTAGCCTATGAACGGCTAAAGGCAACCTGTTAAAACAGAATAAATATTTTTTATGGTAAAATAAAAAATTCAAACAATAGTATACTTGAAAGGCTATTATTTTACTACGTACCGCTCATTCCATTCTGTGACAATAGTCTTCCAGTTACCTTCCTTGGTATTTTAGCTCTCATGGAACACATCATCCATCAGACTTATTCCCAGTTATCAACCATCTGCAACAACCAAATAAATAAACAAATAAAACGATAATTGCCAGACAACATTAGGATCAAACTGCATGCTTGATTTTTGTGATAATTTTTGGCATGAAATTCCTGCAAAAATTTTGGGCTAACCCCTGTTTGAGCCATCCGTAGGGATGCGAAAACTCAGCGCTAGTACCACGGAAGAATCTGCAAATTCAAAAGACACAACTGATTAGCCGTTCCACAGTAGTCAAAATACAATAAAAGTTCCAGCTATAAACTCGCAGTCTCAGCTCAGTCGCTGCGTGTAGACTTCATAAGGTCAGACACCTACAAGTGGTGGTATTTCGAGATTCCACAAATTTATGGATTACCTGCTGATGAAGTCGGAGGAAGATTTCGCTGGCATCCAGCAATAATAATGCCAACACCGAAGGTCAAAGTATTTACAAACCCCTAATTGTCCTACACCACTGCCACTGATGGATAAATGAGTGGGAACATATTTAATGACTGGGACAGAGTATAACGGGATCAGCGTTCGACTGTACTTCTAAGGAAGTGCCCAATAGCTGTGACCAGCTGACCAGAATTTCAAATCATGTGAGTATAGTTCGACAGTATGTACGCAAATATTTCTACAAGTTCCCAAATGAGCGGTCCTCACGGAGGAATAAATACTGTACTTTCGGTAATTAAAGCTAATAAATATACTTAGTCGATAAGAACTTACGTCAAATTAAATTAACTTACACCAATAACAAACTGGCACCCCGTCCCCCTGTAGACAGCCCAGTACGAGAAGGTTGAACGAACGTGCCAGACTACGCATGATACAGTTTGCACATACATACCTTGTGCTACAGTCCCAAAAATACGCACTCTGTTCCTGCTCCTTCAATTTCTTGGACCAGATTTTTTTGAGAGATCTGTGCGAAACTTTCTCAGCTAGAGGTTCCTCACTCTTTTGTAGATGGCGCATATTTGGTTTAGACGGAGCGATTAGTTAGCACTAGAACATAATAAATAAAACTAAAAATTGTAACACTGAAACAAAACTTATCGTTAATCATAATCATTATTAGATTTAGAAACTAGAAACTATATATATAATATATAAATATAAATAATCATGATACTAATATGTATGTATATTACTGACTGAAACATGGGAAAACGTCAAACTTTGTGCTTGGCGCGGTTTAGTCGCGTAAAAATACATTTAAAGTAATTAATTATTTTGCGAAATCCGAAATGGAAATTTTTTATGAGATTTAATATAGGAAGTTTTGATTATCCAATGATCCCCCTTCGCACAATTTCAAGAAAATCATGCAGTGCATTTTTGACTCGAGCAAAATAACACTTTTGTGGAAAATAGTATGTTGCACAAAGGAGGTACACTGGACTACACGGGAGTAAAATTGCTTTGTTCATACAATTTCTGTACAATTTTTAGCAGTTTCCACAAAATTAGTAATTTGCTCGAGTCATGAACACATGGGCCAAAATGTGCAACAAAGTTTGGCGCTTTCCAATTTTTCAGACAGTACTGAGAACGCTGGTATACGTGCCGTTCTAGTATCCTGTTAACAGCCCGTGGGTGTTTCCTGTTAGCAAGTTATCATAGCAATTAATGGTAGATTTAAAAAAAAATTGATGGATTACTTTTCCCACTCCAGATGAGCATAGCATTGATGTGATTGATTCTCAGGTCTTGATCCTCAACGCAGCAAGGTTCCTAGTCAATATTTGGGTGTTCTTATTGAATCCTGCGGACGAGGACTTCTTTACAGAAACGGATGCCAAACCATGAAGCCAATCAAACAAGTTCGCGCTGGTACACTTAGTCCTGAATTCCCAGACGAGAGACTTTCTAGTTAACAGTTCATTTTCAACGATGGATCTATCTGTGGAGGTCTACGCGTTTACCCATATTGAATTCACCACACTGTCGTAATTGTCATTGACTACCAACTTGAAAAGATTGACAAATCTACTCTTAAGCCCGGACTAGTGCTGCGATTAGCTAGATTTACTGCAACCCCATTAAGTAGACTTACAAAGTTACAAATCTAAAAGAGATGTCATTGTGGTGGGACTGATTCGATTACGCTTTTCTAACGAGCACAATGGTAACAGTCATTATTCATAGTCGTCATGATGAAGTAAACAGATGTAATTTTAAATGAAGGGCATCAGTCTAAGTGGAGAGGACGAGGAAAGCAGGAGGTGATAGTGCTTACAGTCAGGCACAAGGTACACCTGCATATTGAAGTGGGATAACCATGATTAAAAAATGAGTTGATTGCGCTTCTGATCGATCAGATGTGATAACATGCGCCTCTGTCCTCATGCGGACACATTCCAGTCGATCAGTGATTGCCAGCAATGGGAATGTTAATTTTACATAGCTAGAAGGATAAAATCAGTGTCCCTAAATCTCTGTTGATATTCTGCGGACAAGAGTAATCCGGTTGAGGCATGCGTCAGTTCAGTTGTCCTAAACCCGCATGGCCCAACAATGGGCCTCAACTTATGGGAGAGTTTGAATTAGTTAATAATAGCTGAATCATATCTCCTCAAAAGTTCATTTCTCTATCGACAGAAAA
>WJFA01001836.1:0-18724 GCA_009870155.1 Pseudobourletiella spinata
GACCCTGACTGAGAGTAGTGAGTGAGACTCGGAGGCTGATGGGACGGCTGTGTGTATATGAGATGGACATCACGACGAGCGGGGAGACGTTTACGTGATCGTAATATGGCAAATTTTTAGGGGGAAAATCCCATGGCGAAACGTGTGGGATTCTTGCGCATACATTCCGTTCAGCGGCAATGTACTGTGCAGTAGTGGATGCCGGATCATCGTGGTGCATGATGATTATAAATTGCGTGTGAAACTGACAGGGAGGTACAGAGAGAAGCCTTGGAAAACTTGGGGATGCCGTGAATTAGGGGTGTGGGGAAGGATCTCGTACTTTGTGTCATACAGAATATTCAACGGGCTGACGAGGAGAGTGCTGCAGGTTCCTCCGGTTTCTTGACAAAGGGATCGAGATTTGAGGTTGGGTCCACGTGCTTCATCCCTGCTATGACCAGGCCATCATCCTCTGTCGCAAATTAACTCATTAACTCCCCTGTCCGACTGGGGGAGAGGAGGTAAAAAGGCTGGTTAGGGGATACATAATGAAAGCATGGCTTTCCATGCCAAGTTGCTAGTTGTGAGCGCAGGGAGCATAGCATAGTACACGTAATTACTTTGCCGTCCAGTCGGCCCGAGGGAGACCGATCATTATCACGTGTGGTCAGCTATGGTCAAGTACTTGCTGTGTAGTACCGACCTTTTTGACGAGTTCAACGAGGAGTCAAGGTTACGCAGGTGGCTCACCTCTTGTGCTCCTCTGCAGACAGAATGGAAGGAAGCGGGGAAGGGACGGACGATATGCATGATTAATACGATCGGGCTAATCGTTGTGTCAGAGGCCACGGGATTTACAAACCACCTTTCCGTGACCACCACTGCTGCTGCGGACTTACCGACAATGGGATTTAGGGAAAAGTAGCGTCACAGTAGCTAATCTGACCCTCTGTATGTACACATGTCAGACAAATTAGTCTTTCAGCTTTACGAAATTGCTACTGATCCTGAGGTTATTGGTGACCCAGAATGATCCAACTAATCTAGACCAGTTTTTAATGGCGGATTGTCCTAAAATGGTCATGACTGATTGTTCAAGAGCTGGTGGGAAAATTCCAACATTTTCCCCCAAATATTCCATTATTTTCATCATCTGTAACCTAACGGAACGGAAGCACATACAGGCTACGGATAGACAGTTGATCAAGATGGTGGTATAAAGTAGCTGACAAGACTACTGAATAGGTGCTTGTCACGGGTTGGCACGATTATATTAGGAATGGTCCTGGGAAGTTTAAGTGTATTTGTTGCAAAATATTTTTTGAATTAAATTTCGTAAATCAGAGAGTGCTTGTGGTGGAAAATAATTTTCGTTGTTGGAATAATCCCCTGGTATTTCCAATGTATTTGTAGAGCTCAGTGGCACATGGTGGAGCTACCGAAGGAATTTACATGTGACGACTGCACGATCAGGCTCCTCCGTGAGGCATCTGAATGGAGCAACAACTACAGATTTTGGTCATGCGCCGATGTGGACATTGTCGAGCCGAAAAAGTACAAAGAAACTTGCATGGGCCATGGCAGGCCCATAGCTGGGAGATGCGTCTGCAACAAAGGTACCACAGAGCGAGCATCTTAACTTCCTTCCATTGGCTGAGCATTGGAAACTATTCAAATGATTCGTATGATTCGACAATGACTCGCATCACTTTGTGAGATTCAGCCTACATGAGGAGGATCTCATCTCGACTCGAGTCGACTATTCCACTTTCTCTGCTGACATCAGAATATTTGCATTGCAGGATTTAATGGGAACCGGTGCCAGTACGAGGATGAGTGTGACACGGATGCGGAGTGTCATGGGAACGGGAAGTGCATCAACTTGGGTGGCTCAGCCCTTCCGAAGAAACAGTGCTTCTGCAATCCCGGCTTCCACGGAGAAAAGTGTTCCAAGCGCAACGCTGTCAAGCTCCCATCGCACAATCAGATCCTGGACTTTTCCAGTCACACCAAAAGGGTCCTGTCCGACCGACTTACCCTGTACTACAAAGTCATTCCGGCGGCTCAGGAAAAGAACAAGGAATTGGAATTTATCCTCATCATCAATGGAACGTCCTACGGAGCTCTCGGCTGGCGTCCCGCATCCTTGGATAAATCTTGCAAAGGCTGGCCCGTGATTCAAAACCTAACTTCCACCCCACCGCCGGAGTCCGAGCGACAGGGGAAGAGCACCAATTTAGATGCAGCGTAAGTTTATACCGATGAAAACTTTGTGGTTTGAGGGCCGCGTATGATTAATTCAATGGACTTTATAGGGAATCGAAAGCTGAACCGGAAGCTGAGGCGGAAGCGGAGCCCCCGGCGCATGATTCAGCTGCAGAGCCAGAGTCTCCAGCACATGATGCTAAGGCTGAGCCCGAGTCGGCGGCAGAACCAGAGTCGGAGGCCGAGCCCAAATCGGATGCCGAACCAGAATCCAAACATGATGATGCATCTGCAGAACCGGAGTCAGCGGCTGAGGAACCAACTGCAACAGGTGATTAATTATCCTATACTCTTCAGTGCGTCCTATTAAACTAAGAAGTGGAAGCCGGTTTGCCTTTGACTACGAGGGATGGTCACGCTTGAGGTGGTGCCTCTGAGGAAAAACACTTTTGTCAACCCGGAAGATGAGATGGCAATTTATATGATGGGGGATGCATGAATGTATGATGCAGCTGTATTTATAATCCTACGTTGTTCTGCATTCTAATGTTGGTGGAGCTAACTTGAGGGTTTATGTAATAGCCATAAAACTTGTTGTTTTGTACTTTCTGGTAATGATGCATCATTCTGTAGTCTGCAAAGATCTCATGCAAATTCTCAATCTCAGATCCTCAAAAGGCGGAAACGACCACAAAGACAACGGTGTCGTCCTCTGCTGGGAAGTTGCGGGCAAAGTTGGGACGGTCCAAGGTACCAGATGGATCTGAAGTCAGTGTGGAGTCCTCATCAGTTCATGTGTCGAGGCCGAAAAGATCTCCTCAACCGGAAGATCCTCAGAGCGAGCCAGGTAAAAAAAAATCAAAAAAATCCAATTGTACCTTGGATTTCTCGCTCTCATGTATCCCCTGATAATTATGTTGATTTTTTTTTTCGTAGAACCTGAAACTGAGCCTGAACCGGAAAGTGCCTCATCCGAGCCAGAGCCTGAATCATCTGCGGCTGAACCAGAGGCTAAGGCTGAGCCGGAGAGCGAGCCCAAGAGTGAGTCAGAACCGGAATCTGAGGCGGAACCTGACGCTGCCGGCAGCAGCCATGCTCCCGCTGTCGGAGGGGGTAAAAAATACAAAACCTCTGAGGTGAGGGCATTCGTAGGAATACAAGTTGAAATCACCTACCTTTTCCAAGGATTTCCATAAAACATATAATAATAAATTCAAACAGTGGACCCCGCGAGGAGAATTCCATGCCATGGACTGCATTGACGTCATCATGGGAGGAGCCAATGGAATTCACTCCCGCATTCGTGATTACTACACGCGGGACCGTTCAACTCCTCGTCTCGACTCATTCTATGGAGGTAGGGAAGATATCACTTCAGCCACCGGCTGGGAGAAAGACGGAGAAACGACGCTGATTTTCAGGCGGCGTGTCCGCTCCACCGACGAACCAGATCACGACTTGGAGGGAGAGCTTCATGTGATTTGGGCTCGTGGGCAAGAACCTGGAGAATACTACCACAAGCCTCGCTCTGGGCTCGAGACGGAATCACCTGGCGTACGTGAATTTTATGCAAGGGACGAAATCAAGTATCACGGACACGGGAGTCAGAGAGGCATCACCCGCATTGACTTCCTCAGCACGCCCAAAGTTGAGGGTGTGGACAAGAAGAAGACAGTTGAATGCGGTGACTCATGGTACTACCCGGCGGGCTGCACCGCCATTGATGATGAGAAGAGTCCGTGCTCGTACACCGCAACCTGGGCCTACCAGCCCGACACCGACTCGGTCAAGTTTACTATTGAGACGAAGAAGTCGAATCGGTGGACCGGAATCGGCTTCAGTGACAGTCCTCAGATGAAGAACTCGGACGCCATCATCGGCTGGGTAACAGCAGGTGGCCAGTACTTCCTCATGGACACATACATGACATCCTACACATCCCCTGCCCTCGACCGAGAACAGGATATTTCCCAGATGGCTGGAAAGTTTGCTGATGGCATTGTCAGGCTCACATTTAGCCGCCCACTCAAGTCCAAGGATGTTGAAAAGGATGTTTCCCTGGACAAGTGCCGATTCTTCCTATTCCCTGTGGAAGGGGGAACTTATGACGCTGTCTCCAAGAAGATCCGCAAGCATGAACAGTCCCCCATCTCTTCCCCGGAAAAGATTTGTATACCCACAACCTGTCGGCCGAGCAAAGCCCCAAAACCCCCGCCAGAGCTCAGGTATACGTTTGATATCAAGCTCACCGGCGGACTGGGCAACAACTGGCAACCCCCACCAAAGGACTCGGAAGACTTTGCTCAGCTGAGCAATCGACTCCGAAGGGATTTGGAGGGAAGTTTGAAAAAAGTGCCAGGGTACAACTCAATGAAACTGACTGATGTGAAACGGGAAGCTGATGGAGGTGTGCTCGCCAAGCTGGACCTCATGGTGGCTCCCAACTCCGAGTTGGCTGACATGTCCAAGGTTGAGCAAATTCTGAAGGATACCATTGCAACTGGGAAGGTTGGTGCTCTCGAACTGGATCCTCAGTCGTTCAGACTGGTATTGCAAGAGCCCGAGTTGATTGAAGAGGACGTGAGCGGGGACAGCGCGTCCTACTTCAGCGGTCAGCGGTTCTGGATCGTTCTGGGCTGCGTCGCCGCCCTCATCCTCCTGGCCATCGTCCAGGCGGGACTCACAATCTACAAAACAACGACCAAGTCACACATGCACAAGGTGAGTGGGAAATGCTGATGGCTTGGAGCAGTGAAAGCATCATAAACTTATGACTCTGCTTTCGTAACTACCTCGGGGTATTTAATGAATTTCAATTTTCTTATTTCCCGCCTCAATGAAGGTTGTTCCCAACGGGAATCCCTAATGATTTCCCATTTTTAGAAATGACATTGCAGGTTGGCCACATCTCTTTTATTCCTTCTCTTCTCTGTCACCGTCTCGCACTATTAACTTGGTTGCTTTGGGCTCACGTACCCTAAAGGCACTGCACTACACTACCACCACCTTCTTCCGCTATGATGACATTTACATTTTCATCAGAATTGCAAAAATTAAGAAAGTACCGTGGTCGAAAAATTAAGTTGTGGAAGATTATTTTGTGCGTTGAGTATAGCAATGACACTGACTACACAGTATAGCCAGCTGCCTAGTTATTGACCCACCCTGTGAGAAGCTAGTTCGAATATTATTTTGTTCAATATAAGTAAATTCACTTGTAAAAGCTACTGCTGATGTCACATAAAACATCTCTTTTACCTTATAACTACCTGATAACTATCCCCCTGGAATCTTTATCTTCCTCAAACTTTCATTAACTTAAGGGATAAGTCACCAACAGTGCTTTCCGAAACTGCACTGAAGAAGGAATTTGAAAATTACCGACTTTCAAAATAGTCAATGCCCCGCCACTCCCCCCGCCCCCCCCTCACTAATCTCCGAAATTTGTCACCGTGCATGTGGAAAAGTCTTCCGTTTTCAGAGGTTTCCAACAGACGGCATACATAGTAGCTTCTGGGCATGCATGCGGAATGTGGTCCGGAGATGTAATAAGAATTTTAAGAGTTTTTCCGACGCAGCGTTGACATATGGTCATCTTAACTCTTACAGGGTTCACCATCCAGTGGGTCTGGCATGGCGTGGCGGGACTATTCCGAGACGAATTACGGTTACGACGCTTACGACGAGAAACACTTGCACGAGAATGGTTTTCAAATGCAGACGAGCCCGGGCCATTTGAACGGACATGGACACCACCCCGCACAGCAGCAGACGAGATCACACTACAGCGACAACAAGGCTCACCAGCATCATGACACAATGCCTGACCACGGAGGCCGCAACGGCTACAGTGGGGGAGAGAGTAGTCACAGGGGCAACGGAGAAGCACCGCCGCCAAGTTATCGGTCCCTCCCTCGGGCCGTCCATCATCAGCCTCAGCACCACCCGCGTAGTAATGGTGGCGGTGGAGGTGGACTCGGGGCTCACAATGCGGACTTTTACTTTATGCCCTCACAGAGGAAGTACTCGGGGGAGGTGGTGCGAGTGTACGTGGATCACAACAAAAGATAGCTGGTGAAGCTACCCACGGTGGGTCAAGCCCGTCAACTCGCAAAATCTCTCATTGATAATCAGTTGCGTTGATTCTGCAGATTTTCAATGAGGGAAAACAAAAACTATAATATAAAATAAATATAACTGTGAGAGGATTTCTGTATCCCGCTCCATTTTTCCGGGTTATTCCGTCCTCGTAAAATACACAATCGTATTTGACCTGATAGGGTAATTATTTTGTATGCATAGCAGAGGGATGCTGCTGAATGTGAAATTGGTGAAAATTCAGTGCACAGATATACATCATATATTGAGTAGTTCTATATTTAATTATAGGATAACGATTACGTAACGGAAAATACGGGCGTGTGCTACATATATATGAAGCAAGTATGTACTTTTTTCAAAGAGTGTGTTTGTGTGAAAGGAGCGGGACTTTTTGAATTGTGTGCCGAAGAGATGAACAACGGGGTGACTATGATTCAGTTAGAATTATGTATAGTTTACTGTAGGAATTATGTTGATTCAACTGAGTAGTACGAACTGGTGGAATCTAATCATTAACATTATTATTATATACTTTGGTACAACTCCTCTTGCGTACAGGACATGAGTGTAATGTGCTGGATATTGTCGAGTGTGGAGAATGTGTGTATTATTTTATATGTATAGGTCTCACACCGTGTGCGCTTGAGGTTTTGTGTGTGAATAGCCCTTCCAAAAAAGGTCAACGTCCTAAAATGTAGTGAGTGCCTGACCTCTGAAAATTCCGGCCGCACTTGTACGGAGATTGTGATGTGATACGAACTAACGCACAGGAAAAGTTACGTACTTGGCTCTGTAGTACAATGTGGTCTACGACTTGATTTTCTACGGTGTCACAATGCAAGATTTTTATTAGATGCCAGCCTCTCGCTTCCCTATATGTGCACCCAAGCTGGGTCATTTCAAGACACTATGACTGAAAATTCTTGAGCGGACTTCCTGAAGTTCACTCCAAGATATTTTTCTGTTCAGCCGTTATTTTATAGTTGTAAATGGCGAGACAGATGTGGATTGCTAAAATGTTTTTAATATGTGTCCGCTTGACGGTATAAGAGTAATCTGATATTATAAAGTAGTTTGGAGAATTCAAAATGTATAAATTGAAAAGTATGTATGATTAGTGTGTAGTTATTGTAGCAGCATCACATTAGTTAGTTTTTACTCTCACAGTTTGACCTGCGTTTAATATGCATTGCGCTTCGGATGAAGTGGAGATCTAACTTTAATTTGATGCCAATTGAATCCGTCGTCTATTCAGCAAGAGAAACCTGGTGGATGGTGTAATAATATATATTGCCCATTTAATGCGAACTTTCTGTTCACCAGTTTCGGCGGGTTCGACATGATAATGATTTTGTAATATGAAGCAAAATGTTACATGATAGCATTGGGCTCGCCTCCAAGGGGGGTGTAAAAGAGCCAACTGAAGGAGCGTTTCGAGTTGCCATACGGCATGCGTGTGTAAAATAAAGTATAGTTTAAGTGGCTGTGCACTCCTGGTTGTGCACCAGAAAGGATGTGTAAAAAATCAAAATATATTAATTCCGATAGAGTAAACCTGAGCGTGCACACATATGTTTCACAACGAAAAGAGTACAGCGAACGACAATATGAAATCAGGGAGGACACACATATTTTGTACTACTGCCTGTATCGAAGACTCGGAGCAGGAGAATAAAATAGTCATGATGATTTGGGTACAGAACTTCCCTCCTACAATTGTCAACTCCCTTTATTATAATTATTATAAGTAATATTCCTGCAAAAGAATGACAGGAGCACACAAGAATTTGTAGCGTATGAAAACGACTGTGGCAACGGCCAACGATCACATCGTGCACGAGGAAAACGGTGACAACAGATGTTTAGCCAACCTGCAAGATGTCAGAGAGAGAAATCTCAGGGATGATTCTCACAAATCAGCAAGCGAGAAGGCAGTTTCGTTGTCGGGATCTTCCTCCGGGTCGTCCATCTTTTCTTTAGCCGTTTTTAAAAGTTCCCATTTTTGTTCGTGGAGAATTTCTTCGATAGTCGACAGGAGGTTAGAGCGTGAGCTTGGCTTCACCGGGACGGGCTTAACGTCATCCTCTTCAACGACTTCTGGCGTTGGAGGATCCAGGCAGGTGGCCAAGATCATACGAAGGTTCTTCATCCTACTTTCTAAAGTCATGCGGAAGCCCTTGGAAGCCGGCAGAAGGGGATATGCAGGTTGGAATAGGACTGTTGTAGAGCTACTCGAAGCCGTAGATCCTGTTTCGGAGGCTACTAAAATTGGGTAATTTTAGAAGATTAGACGTCATGCATACCGGTGTAGTACGTACCTGGATCTGAGCTCAGTATCCATTTCTCCATGAGTGCAACTTTTCTACATGAAATAAAAAATATATATGCATACACACAAACATGAGATTTTGAAGCAACGTCTGAATTTTTGTTCTTACTTTGGTAAAGAGTTGAAAACATGTTCCGCTATGTGACGCTTCCACGGTTCGTGAGGTTTCACAGCGGTTTGGTAGTAATTGTCGAGAACTTGGAGGAAAATCATTTCATTGTATGACCTTGATCGTTCCCGATCCTTTGATGTTGCTCCCTGCAATGTTCGGACTCCATCCGCATAGTACGGCTCCTTCGTCAGGAAAAGCTCTGAATACAGTAATCTTGTTCATTCCGAAACGGTATTGGACACGGGAATTGCAATAATTGCACTATTTACTTTCAACAGACCGAATAGCTTCTAAAATGAATGACTTTGACTGCTTCCCCTCAACCTCATCAGCTTCATACTTCCAGTGAAGGTTCGCTTCACAAAAGTTGCCATCTTCAGCCAAAAACGGGTGAATCTCACCTCCGTACGAAATGAAATGGATCTGAGGCGGGGATCTGGGAAATCCTTTGGGCAATCGCATATCGAAGAAGAATAGCCCATCTTCATAAGGGGTTCCAGGTGGTCCCAAAATCATCACCGAAACCAGATCCTTCATCAAGAGAGAATGTTCATTAATTATGAGATTTAATCATCATACAAATGTCATACTACGGAAAAATACCATTCGGTCCTCGTAAACTCGGACCCACACTCCTTCCGGCATGGCACTTCGGATAAGGTCAAACTCATTCCGAACTATGCGCATCAAATCCGGATCAATCCCATCAGCAATTGGCTTGCTGTACCAGTGGAACTCAGGACAGTGTTCCAGGAGATCGAAAGGAGGATCTTCCCACAATTCCTTCGATTTAGTCTTCGCTTTCAACTTCAACAATGATTCCTCCACTTCCCGCGAGCTCAACTTGGTGCTCTTCGGATAATGATCAGTATTGAGCTGATGTGGAGGCGGAATAATTTCATCCACGACCCATTTCCTCGTGAAAAAGTTCCAGGTGCAGCGTTTGGAGAACGGTATGACCATGTGAGGCCAGACCTTGCGGTAGCGCCCATCGGTACAATAAATTATCATGTTCCCTTGCCGCACGTCAACATCGATCACAATCCCCCCGCTAAACTCGTGAAGATCTGGGTCGACGGAAAATAGGATTGTTTCCCGTTGGAACAACGAATATTTCGAATGAGGAAGTAGGCTGTAGACGGATTCCTCCGAAACTCCCTCATCAAGGACGACCCGTTCCCTCTGGTTACCCTCGCCAAACCAGTGGACCCGCACGGTATTGGTACAACCTTCAACTACGATAACGA
Source organism: Pseudobourletiella spinata (assembly GCA_009870155.1). Classification (NCBI taxonomy): domain Eukaryota; kingdom Metazoa; phylum Arthropoda; class Collembola; order Symphypleona; family Bourletiellidae; genus Pseudobourletiella; species Pseudobourletiella spinata. The sequence goes on from WJFA01001836.1 coordinate 9,977, forward strand.
TAGCACAGCATAACCGCACTGAATTCCTCTGTAACGTGTCAACAATACCAATGCACAAACTGACCCAGGTCTTCGCTATCCTGGACGACGCCGTACCGCTTTGAATCTGGCCCACAATGTTCCGAAACGACAACCATTCCACATCGAAGGGTGTCGTGACATTTGGGTTCATACACAACCGGGACGTCTATCGTGGACATCCGATCACGCTTCCCATTATCCCACAAAATATCAACGTAGTTGTGACGAAGTAATATTTTAACTGGCACTTCAGTCGCCGTCACACCAGCCTATAGCACAAGAGCTCATGCAAAACTAGTAAAGTATAGCTACACATTGGAAATAACTTTTTGTATCGGTGCCCCAAATATTTACTACTACTTTATGACATTACCAATTGCTTCATGGGTGGACCGGGATTGGAAAAATTTGAAAAGACTCGATTCCCACCTTGCTCCATAAATTTATGCCTGAATTGACTAAACCACACGCCATAGGTTGTGATGTTATCCTCAGGTTTCACGCGGTAAACTCGTACGCTATTCAGCCCGGCATATTCGGAGTTTGGCATGGACAGGATCTGGAGATCCTCCATCTGGCCCCGCTCCAAAGTTATTGGCGGCGGGACATCCGCCGAAGCAGTGGAGTTTGGGGCGGGAGCCAACCACTTGACACTCACCGCCGAAGCCTGAAAAATTTTCATCTCTCAAAAATGATTTTTTTTACCCGCGGGATTTTCCAGGGGTTTTACCTCAACTTTTGTAGCGGTTGCGCTTGAAAATGAATACAGAAAAGACAGGGGTGGGACCCATTTCCAGAGAAACTTCATGTATTTGGACGCCCACTTGGCATTCCTGAGGACACCCGGGGAGAATGGTGTGCGGACGCCGGGACAGGCCACCCCAAGGCCCCAGTATGGATCTGTCTTCATGAAACCATCCGACTCCATCGTCTCGATGTGAAATGTGAGGCCTCCATCGAAGCGAAACCAAACCTTTCGCTTCACATTCGTAATCACACCCACCCAATGCTTGTACAGGACTTGCTGACCGCGTACAAATGGCTGGACAAGTTCATGGACAATCAACATTACGTGGCCACCCTCGGAATTCTCTCATGCGCTGTATGACTTACAGAAATGGGATTTAAATCGGAAATCGGAACATTCTGAATGACGTGATTGGTGCCGACGAGCTGAAGTGTTGCTTTCACGTTGTAATTGATAACCGTCCCGCCCATCCCGTCAGTTCCCCGAACTCGGGTTCCCCGCACAAGCATGCGGTCAATGACACAGACCTGAAAGTATGGAGCAGCGTAGAATAATGCTATAATAGTTAAACAGATTATTGTCCCATGATGATCCCTGAGACTGCCATACTTCGGATCGTTTCATCTGGCGCATGCGGTTGGATGTGTCCCAATGCACAGTGAAATTCGAGTTAGTATCTTCAGTGTGGACTGGGGCGGAATGTGGCTCGACGCTTTCCTGTTGCTTTCCCACTTTTGAATCATTTAATTTGAGGGATGAGGCTGTGCCGGGTTGCTCCTCCACTGTGATTACCCCAGACTCACTGGCTGTTCGTAGCGATGCGGTGTTGCCGGCGGCGTTGGGAGTCGGAGGATCCCGGGCACTTTGCTGAAGAATCACCGTGCCATAGGTTGGACTCCAATCCCAGGGATGCTTACTCCTGTATACAACTAGATCGCCTGGGTACACTTTCCCAGTTTTACAATTCTCGTTCACAGCGTCATCCGTGGTAGAGGCTGCCCTCCCTCCCACGTCAGACAAACTTCCGCTCTGTGAGGGCGAGGACATTTTGATGGAGGCAGTAGGATTGTGCAGTTTTCATGCAATACCACAGCTAATGGATGAAGGGTTCCTCTCCGTCTGACATCAAACTAAATCGCCAGGTCTGGGAGGATGCAGCCGAGCTGAACTCTGCCAAATGCCAGAAGACATTGCAATTTCTTAAAGTAGAATAGGTTGCCACAATAATGTGTGTTTTAATCCCAGCCTGGGCTACTGCCTCTGTCGTCGGTAGAGTCGAAAAACACCAGAGTCTATAGAATCACGGATGACAAGCAAGTCAAGGTCACATTGTGACCTTGACTTGCTTGCCATAATAATTGACGTAGTATGTACCTGCATAACAACGCCAATCCAGAAGAGTGAAGAATTATTTAATGATAATTAATTTCGAATGGCGGCAAGCTTACATAGTGAATGGTGGAAGCGAAAGTAAATGAAACGTGCAGGATTACACGATACACGACAACACCAACAAGATCCCAGCGCCGATCATGATATCTGATATGTTATATTTTATTTGGTAAAAAGTAATGGGAAAATGGCGGTTACAACATTCTGTAATGGTTGCTATGGCAGTGCTTGTAGCCGTAAAGCAAGGGGAATATGAGAGTATGAGGCTAAGTCTCATAATAAACCCAAATGAAACCACAATGGTTATTTTAAAAATTCACAGCTTTATTCGTAACCCACTGAATTTACACGTCAAAGTTTACATGTTTATGTATATGTACTTATATATAATTCTAACCTAAAAACTTACACTAATTATTTAATTGTGACTGATTGCTCCTGACAACAAGTACCTCACAACTACAATTAATGGAAAGATGAAAATACGATATGACTCCTCCCCCAGATGATGATAAAAACTGGCATACATCTGTTACAATGATGATTATAATAATAATAATAATAATAATAATAATAATATAATAACAATAACAACAGTGATAATAACAGTACTCACGATCGTCCTGCATATCGATAGAAAAACAATCATAAGAATAATAATTGATGCAACAGTAATAAGTAACAATAATAAGCATGTCACTGATGTAATATGGAATGCGTGCGCTTTCATCTTTCTGTCTCTCAACAAGCTGCACCTCTACGAGTTTAACTACAAAATAATGACATCACAATCTTGTCCGTTTCCATCATCTTAATAATATATATATTTATATATATATGTATAATATCATATGTAGAGAGATAGTGCGAATCCTTACCCAGTAATTGATAGCGAGTTCTTATACAATATCCTAACCTAAGATCTTAGCCTCTGGTTTATTAACTGAGCTATTTGGAGAGCTGACGGTTGCTCAATGAAGGTCCTGTGGTTCCCGGCCACTTCGTGCACTTCCACAGATCTGTTGCACACCTAAAAAATTGCACACATGACACATTAGTTCCGGCCCTCTCCAATCAATATATAATAGAATACAGTGAAATACAATGCGCGATAAATTGCCACAGAAAATCCCATCGGACACATACCTCCGCCAGACTATAATCGTAGCCTAGGGGCTGAGCTGCTTTGTTGTCCAGAGCCTTGATGAGTACGGCACTGCCGCTGAATTTTGAGGCTGGCTGATACCTGTCGGCAGCCACAAGTTTGTGATAAAATGATAGAGCCGCATCCTTCACATCCTCGGCGGAGAGTGTCGGCACGACGGATTTCAGTATCTCCGCCGTCCGGGTCAGTCGGCCGTCCAGTGTGGGGATGAGTGTGAGTTCGGCACGGAGCTGCAAATTACAAAATAATTATTCCATTATTATTATTATTATTATTATTACAATTATTTTGGCCAAAACAAACAAACGAACAAACCTTCCAGTCCCAATATGATTCCATAATAAAAAATTATTATAAAATAAAATATCAATTATAATAATTACAAATTATAATAAAATACAGCTTCACTCAAACCCCTCACCTTCAAGTATTCAAAGGACATGAATTGCATGAGGAAGGTGCAGAAGGCATCCGCCTCGTCGTTCACCCCCAAGTCATTCTTGACCGTCTTGTTCTTCTTCCTGTACTCCTCCGTCATGATGCTGACATACTTGTGGGAGCCGTCGAGGAAGATGAGATGCCCCACCGTCTCCCCACTCCGCTCCAACTGCAGGGCCATTTCCAGGGAGATTGTGCAGCCGAAGGAGTAGCCGGCAATGTCGTACGGACCCTGGGGCTGGACCGTCTTGATCTGCTGTATGTAGTACTGGGCCAGCGTCTCCACGGACTGGACCGGAGCCTCCTTGACGCATTGGAGCCCGTACACCTGCGCCCCGAGCTCGTAGGCCAACGTCTTGAGCGACTGGACGACCCCCTCAATGGGGTGGACCACAAACAAGTTCCGGCTACTCTCCCCGCGGGAATCCAACTTGACCATGGGCTGGGCGGGCATGAGCTCCTCCAGGAAGATTTGGATTTGATTCCCGTCATTCTTCCCCCCCTTTCGCTCCTCCGTCACGTCCTCCGTCGCCCCCGCCTTGGCCCCGCCGTCCTCCGCAGCAGCAGCAGCACCAGCAGCAGCAGTGACGCCTCCGCCCTCCTCATACTCTTTGATCTGGCCGAGGGTGAGCAGGCGGATCTCGTTCATGGACAGGACCAAGTCCTGCTCCCGCTCCAGCAACTGCTTCACCTCCACCCCCATGAGGGAGTCCATGCCCAGTTCGGCGAGGCTGGCCTTGGGGTTGATGTTGGACACGTCCTTCATGCCCAGGATGCGACCCACACTCTCCGCCAAGCTCACCCTCTTCCCGCCATCCCGCTTCCCCTTGGACTTGTCCGCCAGGACCATGGAGGCCACGACGGGCTTGGGCTGCTGCAAGAACGTGTCCATCACATCCAGACAGGACTGGATCCGCTGCGGCACCGTCCCGCCCACCACAGTCTCGTTCCCGCCCATGTGGTCCTGGATGACGCCCACGTCCCCGATCGCACCCCACTGGATGGCCAGCCCCGGCAGACCGTCCCCCTGCCGCGCCTCACAGATCCGCTCCATGGCCGAGTTGGCCAGCCCATAGTTGGACTGACCGGCATTCCCGCGCCCGCACGACACGCTCGAGAAGATGACAAAGTAGTCCAGCCCCGGAGCAAGTTTCCTCGTCACTCTGTCCAGGTGCATGGTGGCCTGGATCTTGGGCCTCACCACCGCCTCGAAATTCTCCACCGTCTGGTTCTCCAGGAAGGCGTCGCGGAGGACCATGGCGAGGTTGAAGATCCCGCCGAGCGGCCCCACCGTCTCCACAATGGAGGACAGGAGGCTCTCCGCCCCCTGGAGCGTCGTCACCTCCGACTTGGGCGTCGTCACATCCACCCCCTGCTCCCTCCACTTGCGGACGCAGTAGTCCTGGTAGCCGCCGGTGATGCCGGAGCGGGAGACGAGGACCAGGTGGCGCACGCCGCGGTTGACGAGCCAGCCCGCCAATTCCAAACCGAATCCGCCGAGCCCACCGATGATCACGTAGGCCTTGTCCGCATCGAAGTAGGTCTTGGGCACGGCCTTGACCACCTTGCTCTCCGCCGCCGGATCATTCTCGTCGCGGATCCTGAGGGCAACCTTCCCAATGTGCTTCCCCGAGGCCATGAATCGGAAGGCCTCCTCCACTTGCTCCTCGGAGAAGACGGTGTGGGGGAGTGGCTTGACGCAGCCGGAGCGGATCCCCTCGGACACGAGCCGCACCACCTCCCGCTTGTCATCACTGTCCTCGTCGAAGAGGGCGTCCAGGAGGATGCCGTGGAAGGTGACGTTCTGGAGGAAGACGCTCATGCCCAGCGGGGTGTTGTTGGACAGGTCAAACTTGCCGATTTCCAGGAAGCGCCCATGTTGGGCCAAGCAGCGCACGGAGGCCATGAGCTTGTCCCCGGCCAGGGAGTTGAGGACGAGGTCCACCCCCCNTTTCCAGGAAGCGCCCATGTTGGGCCAAGCAGCGCACGGAGGCCATGAGCTTGTCCCCGGCCAGGGAGTTGAGGACGAGGTCCACCCCCCGCCCCCCCGTCTCCTCCATCACGTGCTGCTCGAAGCTGCAGTCCCGCGAATTGGCAAAGTTCCGCTCCGCCAGCTGGGGGAAGAGTTTCCGGAGGAGTTGCTTCTTCTCGGCGGAGCCCACCGTCGTGAACACGGTGCAGCCCATGCTGAGCGCAATGGCAATGGCCGCCTGGCCCACCCCGCCGGAGCCGGAGTGGATGAGGACGGAGTTGCCAGGGCGCATTTTGCCGCGGACGACGAGGGCGTAGTAGGCCGTGGCGTAGACGCACGGCACGGTGGAGGCCTCCGCGAGCGTCCAGCCCGCCGGCACCTCCCACATGAATGTTGGGTCCGCCAGGACGGTGGTCGCCAGCCCGCGGGCCGCCACACAGCCCATCACCCGCCGCCCCGTCGAGTCCTTCCCGGCAAACTCGAGGCCGAGGACGCAGTCCTGGAGGGCCAAGTTCCCGGGCAGCGCATCCGGCGGGAGTTTCCCCGTGGCGAGCATGATGTCGCGGAAGTTGAGCGGAGCGTAGTAGACGCTGCACAATTCCGCCGTGGGGCTCCGGTCCTCCTCCCGGAAGTACTTGAGCGGGCTCTCGATCCAGGCCAGGCTGGACAAGTCCCCGCGCGTGAGAGCATTGATGTAGGCGTGGCGGACGCTGAGCAGAGCGGAGTCGTCGCTCTTGAGCGGGAAGTGGCGGTAGGAGCCCCAGGCTCCGGACTCGTACACGTTCATGACGAGGTCCCGGGCGAGGGCGCTCTTGAGTTTCCCATCCTCGCTGGAGTCCGGCGTGCTTGCGGTTCGGATGAAGGCAGCCCGGACGCCCTCGCCGCCAGGCTCCTTCCGGAGACAGTTGACCAGACCGATGATACCATTTTCGGGCTCCTTGTCGGACAGGAGGACGATGCGGGCTTGGGGATCCGGACTCTCCGCAGCCTTCTTCATGGCGGCCTGAAGGTCGGCCAACCAGGCAAAGCTGGTGTTTTCAATGGGGATCGTGGTGAGGTTGAAGGCTGGGGCGGGACTCTGCTTCCTCATCAGGTAGAATTGGCCCTCCTTGGACAACTTGTGGGCCACGATGGTCATTTTGGTGGGGAGCGCAGTGAGCGGCTTCTCGGCCCGGACGAGGAGGAGGAATGCGGAATCCTTGAGGCTGGACTCAACCTGCCTAATGAGACTCTCATCATCCACGATGACCAAGTGGCTACTGTCGTCCGCAGGCCCGAGTTTCCCCTTGTCATCCTTGGCGAGTAGCTTGACCCCCGCGGTGGCCTCGAGCTCCTTGAGATGAGCGGCTTCCGCCTTGGTCGTCACCACGGTGGCATCCACGCTCAGGGTCGGCTGGCCCAAGACCGTGTCAACTGCCAAGGCTGATGACGCTGTTGGTCGCACTCGTCAGGACTTCGACGATTTTAAGTTTGCCGGCCAAGTTGTTCTCGAGGACGAGGTCCGTGGCAATGCGCACGACCTTCTCGACTGGGACCGAGCTGGGGCCCTTCCTGACGTCATCAAAGTACGGGACGAAGGTGTACTCCTCCAACTTGGGCGCGGATTGGGCCCCTTGGCGACGGGGGGCAATGCTGGCTTTGAGCCCGCGCATCTCCACGCCGGGGGACTTGATGACGTTGAGGTTCTTGTAGTTGTAGACGGGGAGGACCACTTTTGTATCGGCATCCTCCGCCTTTGGAACAGACCGGAGGAGGGTCTGAGGGTCCAGAATGAGTCGCTGGAGACGTGTCGGGAGGAAGAGGGCCCGGTCGGACTTGCCGATGATGGCGAATTGGAGCATCGTGTCCAGGTAGCTCACCCAATTGTTGTCCCAGCTCAGTTTCCCCCACACGCCTTGATTGTCCACGGTGTGGATTCCACGGAAGAGCCCGGCATAGTCGTAGCCGCGAAGCCGGAGCTCCTTGTAGGCGTCACTACTGTTCAGTGGAATGTATTTGGGCTGGTCGGGAATGTCGTGGGGTTTCAGACTGAGCATTTCTTGAGCCACAGTGTTGTTGGTGGGGAGGCGGATGGTTCCGGACACCGCCACGGAGTTGCTCTCCACAACTTGGAATTCTCCGGTGCCTTCGAGGATGTTGATGTAGAATTTGACGGAGCCGTCGCTCTGCAGGATGGTGGCCCGCTGGAAACTCACGTTCTCGAATACCACGGGGAGTTGCTCGATGCTGGAGCCGCGGAGTTGGGCGAAAGTCTTCCACACCAGATACATGTAGCCCGTGGCGGGGAAGAGGATTCGGCCATCAATCTTGTGACCGGCGTAGAATTCATCCTCCTCGTTCGTCAATGAGATCTCAACCGCAGTTTCGCCCGATTTAGCTCCCTCCTAAAAATCAACAGTTTTTTACATATCATATCTTCATCTTCAAATGAAATTAAATTCATTGATTACAAATCATTTAAAATTAATTAATTAATTTTTTTAGAATAAATTGATTTGAAATCCATTAAAATTGATTAATTGAACGTTTTTAAAAATAAATTGATTTGAAATCCTTTAAAATCAATTACTTCGGAATTCTTTAAAATTAATTTGAAATCCTATAAAATCAATTACTTTGGAATTTATTAAAATTAATTTGAAATCCTTAAAAATCAATTAATGTGGAATTTTTTAAAATTAATTTGAAATCCTTTAAACTTAATTACTTTGGAATTTTTTAAAATTAATTTGAAATCCTTACAAATCAGTCAATGTGAAATTTTTAAAAATTAATTTGAAATCCTAACAATAAATAATTTGAAATCTTTTAAAATTAATTAATTTCCAATCTTTTAAAATTAATTAATTTCCAATCTTTTAAAATTAATTAATTTCCAATCTTTTAAAATTAATTAATTTCCAATCTTATAACATAAGCATATTTATGCTTCGAACAATAATGGGAGCAGCTCAGAACCCATTTTTTTACCTCCTTAAATGAAGCCACAGCCCAGGAAATGCTGTGATCCCA
>WJFA01001837.1:0-18723 GCA_009870155.1 Pseudobourletiella spinata
AACAGCGTCCCATCCGCCAGACTCTAAAAGCTATGTATGATGCTCGCCCCCAAATGCACGTACATATGTTTCCACGCTCTGGCTCAACTCTCCCCGTTAGTTTGATCCCTCTGCTCATCCTGGACCATGGAGAACTTTCCGTTCGACTTTTATCCAGCCGACAACTGCGACAACGACAACGACAGTGACGACAACGAGCCTCCCACCATAACACTGCCAAGCTCTCACAGTTCCGACGACGCATTTATATACTTATACTCACACAAATGCATACACACATACAGACACACGCACACCTAAAGTCGCACGAGCGAACCTACAGATAGAATAGGAAAAAGAAAGGAGTACTACTACAACAGAGGAAGACGAGGACAGAGAAGAAGAGAGTGAGAGAGAGAGAGAGAGAGAGACCGTATATTTATTTATTTCTCGCACTCAATGACGTTAGAAGTAAGTAGAAGCAGCTCAGGAGATGAGAATGAGGACGGGGAAAGCGTGGAGAACGAGAGACTGTCCCAGGAGGAATTCATAAACTGAATCCCATTCGCCAAATCCAGTTCTGAAGTAGTTCCACAGAGAGCTCGGATCCGACGAGGCAATATATCGCCCTCTGACCCAGTCTCTTTGACTCCAATGAATTTTTCACACTCTTCTTTACGGTCCCTGCTATAACCCACCTCATTCCCCCTGTCCCATTTCAAAGGGAACTAGCGCAAAGTTGGATATAATTACTCCCTCCTATTCACATCAGAATAGTCATCATTATGTCGTCATTCGACTGTGCAGTCCGCAGCCATACCATTAAAAATTGTAAGGGCTTCAAGCCACACGCTAACCTGTCTACGAGCGGAGGTTCTCTGTTCCCAGTGGGGACGCTGGAAAAGTCTTCTTATGGACTTCAATAAATTCTATTCACTTCCCGCACTAAAAAAATTACACATTTTTATTCCTACTCACTGCCAATTATTTGACTCCGTAAAAATATATAACTTAATCCGAATCGAAGTTTTTCTCCGGGAGGATCCCTCCGTGCAAATATTCACCTACAAATCTTCGAGGGGCCCGTCGGGGTAGCACAATAATTCTTATGGAGGAACATTTGGCGCATTCCACCCGTCACACCATCGGCATCTCGCAGTACTACATATAGTCACTAATACCATCAGATCCAGCATGCCGGCAGTAACTGCGTGAGAAACCTCCTGAGCGGCCTACTTTTTCCCCGTATGCACACACATACACACACACACACACACACACACTCGCACATACATTCCAACTCCCGCTCAAAACTCGGCTTCAATCAGTTTATCAATTCCGTAATAAATTACCGGTTCCTTATTTATGCACTCTGGATCACACTCTCCTCACACTTACACGATCCAATACGGCTTCTAAGAAGTGGTGGCGGAGACTGGCGGGAGTTGAAAGTCCCCAGAGCAGAATGTGACTCCTGTGTAAGGAGCGGCAGAGGCGGGAGCGCAGGAAACCTTATGGCAGTGTAAATCAGACTGGGAATTAGATTTGCTCTGAAATTCAATCCGTCAGAATGCCATCTCCGTTATAATGATTAGAGAATACCAACTTTGTCCAACATGCTCCCTTGTACTGGTACTTCTTCTTCTTCTACTACTACTACTACTACTATTACTATAATAACATTTTCAACGTCGGCGTAGTAGTTTTCCCTTCCATTTAATCAAGGGATATCCTAAATAACTCTCCTTGTCGTCAACCCTTCCCATTTATTCCCACAACTCCGCCATTGCATCAGTGTGTACTCTTATAACTCGTTTATTCAACTTTTTCAGATTCTAATGAAAATAATATGGGTCATATAGATGCTGTTGAATGATGCATATGGAACATGGACATGAGTCGTGTAACGAAACACAAGTGGAAATGGGACCTCGTTGGATTTGCAAGGGCATGATGGGATGAGGAAATACGAGTTCAAATACACAAGATAATAATAGTCGGGCTAAGGGACAAATTAATTAATTTTGCATCACAATAGAAACGGAGACTGTGTAGAGGAGTACGGCGTGGTCAGGAGTGGGAAATCTTACAAGTACCCCCTGAGACAATCATCCTATCCATCCATCCCCTGTGTACCACACCACCACCATCTCGCAATAGTAGAATTTCTACTCTGACTAATACTAGAACGAGAGAAAACAGACGGTTCCGCCATCCCATTTTATTAATCATCAGAATCTTAGCTAAGAATAGGGCGGGAGAACTACGACGGGTTTGATGGGACACGAGGCGCCTGTCAAGCCCCATCCCACCGCACATAAGACTGACAAGGGACTTGGCCCAGTCACCGGGAGGAGTATTACGAACAGCTCCAACGACTCATTCATGTCAGGTCACTGTCACCATAATCGTCCCCATAACATTAGAAGGCGTCCGGGCTCATCCATTTCCCATGCACATCGTCTTTTCCTTCCCCTGCCCTCTTTCCCAAATGCGGAGAGAATGGCCAATCCTCCGATACGGGCATTACATGGATGAGGGGAGGGGAGGTGCGGGACTTTATTTACCTTCTCCCGCCAGTCCCGGCCCAATCTTCTCTTCTTATTATTCACATCCTCCGTCAACCATTCCTCCCTCTCCCGCCTCATTGGTAAGAGCCAGGAGCGGAGAATCGTAATCTGCGCTAATACTGACATCATCATCATCATCATCATCATCATTGCCGTCGTCATCCCATCGGTCCCCACGACTTTGCCTACTCATCTTGAAAATGGAATACAAGGCCATGGAACAGTCATCCTTCTTCCACTTTGTTAACTTCATCCCGCATCATCTTGAGACATATTGTAGGCCGACACATGCGAAACTACACTTGAATAATCTCCGCTCAGGCATGTCCCACACTTACGTAAGCATCTATATAGCTTGAGGAATAAAAAAAACATGACAAATATTCCCTTCCCCCGCCGCGCTTCCCTTTATGGTTCGGTCACCCTTGCAATTCCGTAGGGGAAAAATTGACAGGTCTCCCTCAGAACGCTTCTTAATGGTAATACTGCCAGGAGCAGGGCTATAAAGTGTTTTAAATCCCCCACTCTGAGAGGTGTATGAGGAACAAAAGGAGCATACGCATGATATTGGATGGAATAGGAGGGAAGTGATGGAGGCTAGTCCGCGGGCGGACCTGAACCCCTTCATCATTGCAAAGACCGGCAGGTAGTACACCGGTCTCGGCTACGCCAACATGGAACCACGACAGTCAGAAGAATACCAAAGAGTGCATAATCATCCCCATTGTATTCCTGCGAGGAGGGACGGCTGCATAGCGGTGCACAGAATACACTCATGAGAGTCATTTGTAATTGCTCGCATCCCATTATGATAATTATGACGATTTCCATGGTGCAATTACAGAGGATTGCGTGCGGTTGCATGACTAAGGAGGATAGGATAAGCGGGAATACTCATCAGCCGGAATTTCCTTGCTCCTCTCAACATAACACAACACTTACGTATGTACAATAATGATGATATTTTTTGTTGGCTGTTCGCGGTGTACTCAAGAAGTGCCTGGTGTATCATGGACTGTATATAACAGACTGTATATGAAAGCTCGATAAATGGGCTCCAGTACAAAAGTGCATTTTTATCGTGATCAAAACTCAAATAATTGGTTAGATTCACCAACCATGCGTTCCTTGCAAAAACAAATGGCATCGTGAGATTCCCCTTGTCATTTTAAACTAGAGCACCACTTTTCAAAATATTGAATTTGACCCGAGATCAAACCACGACATTTTCCGTGTAATTTCGCTCTTGGGTGCCACTTTTCAAAAATTTTGGTTCGATCCAAGGTAAAGTATTCAGGTCAAAGGTCAATATGTTCAGCAATTTTAGGAGCCGCGTGCCCTAGCTGAAAACTGATAATGCCACCAGATTTTACGTTCAAGTTGGTTGTATATTGACGACCCGTGGTCAAGGATCGAAATGCCATAAAACCCTGACCAATCCTCCGTCCTTTAGGATTGGGATAAACTCCTGTCCTGATGCTAGAAATTCTTACAAGCCTTAAATATTTCATGATCTCGGGTCAAGACGAGTCGTAAAAGTTAAATTTTTGATTCATTTTTCAAAAATGCTTCTCTTCGTGCTAGAACCGCCAACATCAACATTATGTCTAATACGTCAGGGTCAAATATGAAAGTCAAATCGATAAAACAATGGCCGACCCTCGCTTTCTGGGTGTAACCCGCAAATCGCCAGGTGCACTGCAACGTGTGACAATCTAATCGAAAAATAGGAGATTGTGGTATGTGGTTCAAAATAATATGAACGGATTTTCGATTTATTTCATTTCCTTCGAAATAGTTTCTAAGAACCAACTGCATTCAAGAAAACTTAGTAACAACGACGTATAATACCATTTCAATGCATCCTGTATCAGTACTGAATTATGATAAAGACTTTAACCAGTTCATAGGCAGTGCTGAGAGGTAAAGATGTCGGAGGCCATCCGTAGGACCGCGTCCGACTTGTATCCCACAATTATATAGCATGTAAACTGAACCGCGACTCGGACGAGCAAGAGGAGGGAGATAATGAGAATCTTCCTCCTGTACGGCCAGATCCCCCAACCAGGTTTCTAACATCACACTTATAATTAGACAATCTACTACAGAGGTTATTGGGATGTATTCAGATAAGCACGCACAGACACACACAAACACGCACACACACACACACACACCGACATACACGCTCACAAACAGTACTATACAACCCATTCCCCAACTCCTCACTCACCAGTACTACTTGAACAATACATGATTATTAGTCCGGGGGGACTCACGCGTGAGGAGCATTTAGTGAAGAACCTCTGACTCACTCCCTCATCGAGTTAGGCGATCCGCATATAATTATCCCGTTAATTGTAACGTGCGGAGTTAAGGGAAGGGGAGATCCGTCTTTTTCCGTGCAGTCAACATGGTTCATTTCCTAAATAAACTACGCTCCGCTGAGCTTTGGTTCAGGGCTTTTGAGTTTAGACGCACCCGGCTCCTTCTTCTCTCTCACCCTCCCCCATTCCTCCCCCGGACTGAAATCCAGCTCACTCACAGACTGCACTGGGGGCTCAGTATAGGTGTTTCCGCTGTCCCAGGCACACCACGGTATCACCACCGAGCTTCCAATTTTTCTCAATTAATATCCCTACGTATATAAAACTAGAGCGAATTTAATTAGTTTTATACACGAGCAATTATCCCCGTCTCCTTTCCCCCCAAACCCTGACCCTCTACTATTGTCCTATATATGGATTCACTGACGTTGCTGGAACCCATATTGAAGTCTCTCATGGCCATATATATACACATAGCAAGTAGTAACCTCCTGGGTTTCACCGCGAGGGGAAAAACTGAACATGAACACTCTAGTACTCAGTCTCCTGGAAATAGTCGTCATAGTGGAGGCAATAGTATCAGCAGTAGCGGAGCAAACTGTGAAACTTTGGAGTAATTTCATCCTATCCATCATCATCCGTGTGCACAGCTCAAAGGGCTTCATCTCTCTCTCTCTCTCTCTCCCTGTCTGTCTTCCCTCCCCGCAATACATACCACAATAAGTTGGTCGGCATAAAAAGTTTTTCAAACTTGAGTCGTCCCACCATGCTAACGTGGTGATGTGTGTGCCCTCATATGTGGCTGTCTATTAGAGGCGAACTCCATGGTGAGCTCTAACGAGCTCTAAATATGTATAGGAAAAAGTTCCGCCATACCCGTCACACTTTCCAGCTATCCCTACTGTGTGGGGTCCTCCAAATCCCCTCCAGTAGTCAATCCCTTCCTCCTTGGTCGCAGTTGTAATTTCCTGTGTGTCTGTATGTGAAAGAGGGGGGGCCAGGAAGAAAGATACGCGAGTTAAGAGGCGGTGCAATGTGGTAGCTATGTGTCATGAGTGGGCGGTCAGCACAGTGTGGACCGCTGCTACAGGGGATGATGCCGACACTCAGCCAGAATCCTGTTATTATGTCTTCGAACCTTTGAGTGTGTGTGTGTGTGTGTGTTTGTGTGTGTGTGTGTGTGTGTGTGTGTACATTTGTGCGAAGAAAAGGGAAGATGACAGATAGAAAATTGCTCTGGCAAGTCAGCTGGAGCCGAAGCGATTTAAAAACATAGCCATGTTGGACCCTGCGAATGCACACTCGATCGGCATATGTGCAGAGGCTTAAGGATAGTCATGCGATGGGCCTGTCTCATTCACGGAGAAGCCACCGCACCGTGTGGTGGTGGGCCAAAGTGCAACGTCCATGGTAAAATTTAGGGGCCAACTTTATGCAAGATGGATGTGCTCCACAGGAATGGCACGAAGAATGGAGGGAGGGAGCGAGTCGGCGAGTAGTAGGACAGTGAACAAGAGCGTCCTACCACCACCGCTCAGGCACAGACACGGATGACATGCATGCACACGCACACGGGGATATGCCCACGTTATAAGTAACATACTACCCAAGCACGTAATTCTCTCCCCCCTAAGAGAAAAATACGACGACGAAGGAGAAGAACAAGTGGAGGAACCGGGAAGCAATTTGCCGCGTCTTCTCCCACTTCGCACACCACTACGGCCGAGAGTGTCCTTTTGAGCGTGCAATTGTGTCACTCCCACGAGCAGTGCAGTGGTGGCTCGTCTATTGGAGGAAGCCGAGGATGATGGGCTCTACGGTGGCGGTGTACGGAAAAGCAATTGTCATCCCAGTCCGTGAAATACAAATGTGGGATTACGCTGACTTTTTCTTTTGACACATTAGTTTCGGGTATGAGCGGGGGGTTGGCGGGTGGAAACAAGGAGGGCGAGGAGATGGAGACGAAGTTGCCAACAATTCTAATGGATTCCAGCCCGGACCACCTGCACACCCGTTGAGAAATAAGGAGCGTGGCGGGGCTGTCAGTCGGTGGAAAAAATGACAAGGGCCCTGGCCGGAGCTCCTCCCGGTCGTCGCTCCGCCCGTACACACTTCCTCCGCAGACTCCCTTTGCATCCCTGCACGCATCACCCACAGGGAGATGGTAGTACGTCGGAAGCCTTTCTTCAAAAGAGTATTTTTCTTTTTTCAAAAAAATACTAATGTGAAAAACACTTATGGGAACTCCTTTAAAATACCATGAAAGCCACCAAAACCCTCCACTGAGTTGGAACATGACCATCCTGGAGTAACATAAATTTTGTAGGGGTAAAAAATCCGTTTGCTCAACTATACGGGGGAGGGCTGCGGATGCTGCGGAAACTTGAGCACTGAAAATTGTCAAAAAGATGTCACAACTTCCGGTTGTCTATAACCACTGCCTATAAGGAGGCTTGGGCTTCCCTTAAGTGCGGAGGATGTTGAGGTTCACTCAGAATCATGCTCTCCATCTCCACCCAGACTTTTTCCCCCATAAAAAACTACGAGCCGGCTCAGCACTTGCTAGTCTAACCCTTAGTGCGGAGATGTCTGCGCTGTGTACAGCGGCCGTATTGATTTCTATTAGTCTCCATCCTCCAGCCCATAAGGTCCTTGGGATTCTGAGGAATTCCGAGAAAAATGGAGGGGCTCGAGGGGCCGCACACATAATAATTATCTTCGAAGCCAGTGGAGTGGTGAGGCTCTAAGGGTCATGAGAAATACTAATTAACAGCAATTAATAATAACCGGTGAGGCAAAGGACCTCACTTGAAAGGGGAGCACAGGCAACAGAAAAGACGAACTTGACTTGCATTCCCACAAGCCCGCCTGAGCGGGACCATAAATTTTAGGCCAACAGATGAGCGACCCCTTTGGCAATGACTGACTTTGGGCGCCATTTAGGTAGTCACACACCACACACACACACACACACATTCCGTGCAGCTGCGAAAGTGCGCAACTTTATGACCGGCAATAACAATGAGCTATGCAATTCCGAGGTAGTAAATCACAACTCCGTGCCACCGCATCTTCTCCAGCAACCGTAGCGAGCACCCGTCCTCGTCCGTGTTCAGGAGATTGGCAAAACCGTCTGTGCTCCCTCCGGATCTTCCTTCTTCTACAAAGCCTCATTAAACGGAGGGAAAAAGCTGCGGTTCAGCATGCCCTCGAGACTTCCAGCATAATTTGAATGCCTGAAAATCAGTCTTCCCAACTCCCACCTTTTTGTAATACTCCCCGAACTCACCACACACCGTGCAGGGCTAAGAAGCACATAGCTTTGGACTTAATAAATACAATTCCTAGAAGATAGGACGAGGGAAGGAACCTCACAAGAGTGGTTGCCTACAACGGGTAGCAGCATAACCCTTTCCGCACGCTACACGCTCCGTCGCAATGAGACAGGCCGACTGCACATTCCAAGTTTTCCGCTTACACAACCATGCCAGTACGTGGTATGAGCACAGAGCCGTGCAAACATGGTATCACGCCCTTTGCCAAAACTGACCCACGAACAAGGACGTGAAACTCATGCCATACGGCAGATTCCAGGGACCCCGACCAAACAGCCTACTTTGCCCAAGGTTCTTGAGCACAGTGGAAAGTGCATACGCATACCTCGAAGCTAACTCCAAGGATTCACACTGTTCCAAGACGTGATGACCAGAGATTGATTCCTGTCTCAACTTATTTTTTTGTTTCCCCCTTCCGGAATCTCGGAATAATGGAACTGAACCTTGTGCTAGGGTGTCACACAGTGCACGAAATCAAAGTTAGGCAAACAAGTTGGTTCGTCATTAATAATGGAATTCATTCCAGTATCGGTTAAGATGTACAACAACGGTAGTTACAATTCATTGTATATACACAGAATGTATATGTTTATATGTATATGCATACAGATTCGAACATAAGAAAATATAAACGCACAACAACATTAACAGAGATGCAAAAAAAATCAATGTACGACAAAAGTTTCAGTACAACAATACATACATGTACATCATAATCACTACAATTAATATAACTCGGAGTAATCCTTACAGCAATCATAATGATAATAATAATAAGAGTAACAGTAATACATCATTATTTGAAATAAAAATAATAATTATCATTACCACAATAATGATTACGACCATTCATAAAAATTAACATCACCATTATCATCAACACAGCAATAATAATAACATTTTATAATTTCCATGTCTCTTACTATGGCAGATAAAATAGATAATTTCATTGACGACGTTTCTACGTATATCAAGTGTGTTTGTGTGTAGAATAACATTACTATATGATCATATATATATATATATATATATATATTTATTTATATAGATATATATATATATATATTTAGATATAAAAATCAATTAAACATACCCAGCCATACTCACCACGCGCGCGCCGGAGCAGTCCTTAATACTACCTATGATCGTAATAATAACCTTACATTAATACTACGTCATTACATGTAATTAATTAATTATACTCCCACAAAGTATCACCGCAGCTGCTGGATAAAAACTCAAAAAAGTGGCGAAAAATTTTAATTTTGTATTTATAATGTGTGTATATATTTTTGAAAAATAATTACTAAGAACGAATCCATGCACAAGTACGATGGTACAATACTATTTTCACACAATACATGCGCAAATATATTCATACATAGATATTTACAGGTATATTTGTCTCCTCCTCATTCCCCATGGTTTGTGCACATCGCATAGCATCAATCGCTCGTACTCCTATTCGTACTGATTACAACTATTACGCTATATCTTACGACTCTTCTTTATCCTATGAAAGTTATGTTAAGTACCGAGGCTTCAACAAATACTTAATGTACTATATGTGCTAGTAATACAGGACAGGGCTCGTGCTCAAATAAGGTTAAACTCTCCGTGCAGT
Source organism: Pseudobourletiella spinata (assembly GCA_009870155.1). NCBI lineage: Eukaryota > Metazoa > Arthropoda > Collembola > Symphypleona > Bourletiellidae > Pseudobourletiella > Pseudobourletiella spinata. The sequence continues at coordinate 9,836 of WJFA01001837.1, forward strand.
AGATATAAAAAAGGAGACAATCGTGGATTCGAAATTTAAATTAATCAGGTAATTAGGTCGCTAATATATTGCAATACTTCCATGCCACGGTAAATATTTTAATTACTTGGTTGAGTATTAGTTCAAGTGTTGTTGATTATGCACGAGGACCCTAACGCGTCTCCTTCCATCCCACTTGCAACCCCGTGCACACACACACGCACACACAAACACACTAATTTCCAAACATGCTCTGTTATAAATTAAAATCGCATATATTCACACACTCCTCGCCACATCCAGTAGCTCATCCAGGTATAATAATAGGGACCCTCGTCATAATAGTAGGTATGTTATCTACAGTTCGAATAAAAACCTTGAGTTCAAGTCAGGCTCGTCGTCCTTAACACCATTCTCAAATGCATAATCCTCATATACCATTTCTTAGAAAAAACCCACAGTTAGAAATTGCATTCGCGCATGCTAATAGTAATGGGCTACTTGTTAAACAGTCATATAGTTTAAAAAGACGGGAGAACTGTGCGGGATAAAACCTCGTCGGAACCGTACATTTGAATGACTATTCCCTCCCACTCAAAAATCCTCATTATCCTCATCATTATCCTCACCATGATAAAAATATTCAACCGGCCTTCATATAAATGCACTGCTCCGAACGTAAATGCGGTAATAAAACGGGGAGGCGATTGCGAGAGCAAGAGGGAGAGAGAGAGAGAGATAGACAGAGAGAGAAAAATAGAAGCAAATACGGGGAAGGGGTTGCGTCAGGGTTACATTACTTTACACAGTACCATTCTTCCTCCTCCGGAAAGTAGTGGCAAACAAGGGCCAACACGGCATCCATTTCGCTCACACTCCAACCCATAGGCTCTTTCTCTCTCTCTCTCTTTCCTACGTACTTGGAAAGGGCGGAAGGTGCACACAAAGGAAGTAACTTTTCCCCACTCCCCCCTCCCACCATAAAAATATAACCACAAGAAAATTAAATCAATAATGAAGATTCCCTTCCAACTAATAAAAATTCACCTCTATTCGGATCCTTCTGGACTGCGAAAAAGGGGAGTTGGCAATCAAGGAAGTACTAGTCGTCGCAGTAGTAGTAGTAGGAGCAGCAGCAGTAATGGTGGGAGCGCGTAACTCGGAAAACAAATTGTCGGTATATGTAGGAGGCCCTTCAGAGCCACGACTTGGACTGCTACCACATAGATGTAGCGAAACGGAGGAGCGGAGAGGCGGGGAGGGGGATGGTCATGCTGCTGCGGATGGGCTGGCAAACTTACAGGTAGCAATCCTCCACGAACTACATTACCATGAAATCCCCAAGCCCCACTGCACATTTCAATATTAAGTGTACAGTATACAAATAGCAATCAAAGTGGCATTAAATTAAAACAAAACAGATCTCCTTCGTCAGAGCAGCACAGCCCCTCGTCCCACACATATATAGGCAAAGGTATACGGGAAAAAAATAATAAATTCCCATCCCCGTAACGTGAGAGAAAAGGGCTATAATTAAATTCAGGCGGTGGGCGGGTGGGGCGATGGCAAAGAGAGGCGGCCAAATCAAAGGACGAGCCATCAACGACCAAACTAATCATGCAAAAGAAACACAGAGCATCGACGCAATCTGGTTCGAGGATCTATCTATCACGTCAAATAGTAGGAGGAAGGGCCGATATGGTCGCACGTCCCTTCCAAACCCCCTTCCCGCCGTCTGCAACGTCGTCGGGGAGGTGGAATGGACGTGACGGACAAGCATCTCCCCCCTTCTCATCCCAGGCATGGCAGCAGTCTCTTCATCATAGAAGTGTCGCCCGTGCATCCACTACTACTGCTACCACGAGTACAACCAGTATACTACTCCTATCCCCAACACCACCACCAGCACCACCACCACCACCACCCCCACTGCCCAAGTTCATTAACAAAATGTCAAAGCTTTCCTAATTAACAAGAGCTAAAGGCAAGGGTTGTAGCGGTTTAGCAGTAGTAGGAGTAGCAGTCATAGTAGTACTAGTAGCAATAGTAGTCGTAGTACAGTCGGGCGTAGTATCAGCTCTGTGTTTAGAAGGTGAAAAACGTGAAGAAATGTCATTAGACAGCCTGTCATTCCCAGGGTACACCCAGAGTTTAAAAACGGGGATATCTGAGGTGCTGCAGGAGGGGAGGCTAAGGGAGGGGAGGAACATGACTAAAATTCGATAAAAAGAAGATGTCAGCTGCCTCATCAATGGCGAGAGAAAAAAGTTTTTTATGGAAAACTTTGCGCGAAACCTACTCCGGCTACACCAGCAGTGTGTGTGCTATCCTTCTTGCCTCCTAACCACCATGCTCCCATGTAGTTTCTATCGCTATTAACACTCGTATTATATCTGGTGCACGGTAGCCCACACGGTCTACTCTGGGTGGGCATGTGTGAGCGTTCCACACTGCTCCGTCTTATATATGGCAGACCTCAAGAGTATAAAAAAAAGTCCTCCGCAAAGATCCGCTGCTGCATGCATCATGCATGGGCGCATTTGCCTCACAGTCAGTTCAGCAGACTTGGGTGTGAGGGCACGAACGCACTTTCACACACACACACACACGTGCACACACACACACACACACACACATTCACACTCTCACACACATCCAAACGCACACACTCACATCCACAAAAAACACATCTATGCATATAAGGTAATATATACGAAGGGCTTCGGTGCAGTTGGTGGAACACAGTTCTCCTTTGGGGCTGAGAAAAAGCTTTTGAGGGCTTTCTGCAACATTCTCACTAGTATTACCCACACGGGTCCGCCGACGGAGCTGGTGCAGACAAGAGGGGATCGTTTATGGGATGAGTGTGAGAGAGGAGCAAGGGATGCATCTTCCTCATCATCTTCTCCTTCACCTCCTGTCTGTCACGAAAGGGCTACTGCTCCGCCAGCCTCCATGTGTCGGGTTGAGAGACGGTGTGGAGATGAAGTATTGACGTCAATTGGAAAACTACGAGAGAGTGAGAGCGGAGACGAAGAGGGGGGAGGAGGGAAGACGAGAATGAGAGAGAAGGAGGAGGAGGAAGAGGGCCAGTGGTTTCACAGTTCCCGTACAAGATCAGCAGTCGGTAGCACGGTGGTAAGTAGTATAGTCTATGCAGTGAGTATGTTGGAGGAGGAGGAGGAGGAAGAGGAGTAGTGGTATTAGTAGTAGTACTAGGACAGTACAGTATAGTATTTGTCTTGATCAACCTCGTCACCTTATTTACTCCTATTACTATGGTTATCACTACTAGGACTGTATGTATACATATATATCCTATGCTCCTACGACTGTTACACGACGCTCTCCTCTTCCAAATTCTTGGAAATCTTCTTCCCGTAGTTGTTACCATTACTGCTCACACCTGCATTGTGATTGTTACTCGAACTGAGGTTGGCGGCGGAGGAGGATGAGCCGGTGGGGTTACTTGCGGAGTTGCTATTGCAATGATTCTTCACAACCATGGAGGAGGAGTTATTACTGGTACTGCTGCTACTGCTGCTGCTGCTGCTGCCACCGCCGCCGCCGCCGCCGCTGCTGTTAGCACTACCACCACTGCTACTGCTCGTACTGCTATTGCTACCACCACTACTTCCACCACTGCAATTGTCTTTATTACACAAGGACTGAACAGGATTGGCACTGTTGGCACTATTGTGTGGGGGGAATGACGAAGCGGGATTCATATTGCTGGGGGTAGCAGACGACGACGACGGGGAGAGGAGAACCGCATTTCCCGTCGACCCTTGACTGTACACGTATGAACAAGGGGACTCGGCGGGGCTCAACTGACTAACTTGCTGCGCACAGTTCCTCTTCTCCAACCAAATGGCATACTCGGCCTGGGCTAAGAGTCTCTCGACATGCTCGAGTTGCTCCTTGTGTGACAATAGTCTCTGCAGTCCCGCCGAGTTAGAGTTACTGTCCAATGACTCAGTTCTTGACAGAATATGTTCCGTTTGGTTCAGTAGGTGTTCCACACGGCCTACTATGGAGTTGTTGGGGGTGGGGGTTGGAATGAACTGGGGTGAGTTCCCGGGGTGCATGGCTGCTGGGGAGGAGGCGGACGAGGGGTTGGTGGGAGAGGTCGGCGTCCGATCGTACAGCGGCGTGGACCCGGGCGTATTTGTACGACTCTGTTTTGGTAAGGGGAGAAGTGGTAACCGCCGAACGTCTTCCACCGAGTTCCGCCTATACTCTCTGCAAGAAACGAGAAGAAAATGCTCCAGTTTTGCCTCCGTCTCTTTTTCGCATCACCATCATCTTCTCTTCGCCCTCATAAGCCTTCCCGCCACCAGCGTGAGAGAGAGATAAGCACGGTGATCCACTGCCACCACCATCATCATTATCATCATCAACATCATTGCCAGCATGAGCATATAAGTAGTATATAGGTATATATAGCATATAGATATAGAGAACCACCACCCAAAAAGACCATAATATGGGAGTGGGTTACACTAAGAAAGAGAAAGAGAAAGAGAGAGAGAGAGAGAGAGAGATAGAGATAGAGACAGGGATGGGCAGCAAAAATCTCACCTCGCATAGACGACTTCGGGTATATCCATCCGACCTGATTTGGAATGAATATCAGACACAATGCCGGAGTCGGGCGTGACGTCGTGACTGGACTCACTGGAGCAGTAAGGAGGGGGGTTACCCATACCGGGTATGTGCCCCGCCCCAGGCGTTCCCAGCTGCAGCACAAAGTTTCGCCCTGAGTGACTACTACTTGTGGGGGTGGTTAATGCGTTGGACGGGACAGCGGCGTATCGTATCCGATCTATCGTCCGTGCTAAATCAGTCCTTGCCGGCGTTAGGCCACTGGTATTACTCCCGCCCCCGCCATTGTGGTGATGGAAACTGTGGGTGTGGAAGTTTAATTGTCCTCCGCTCCGATTATTGTGACCCCCATTTAAATTGGGTATGGAACCTATTTGCTCTATCGTGTGAGCCAGGGGTGGGCATAAAGCTTCTATGGGAAAAACAAAACAAAACAATGGTCCACTATTACGACCGGTCCAATCTCTCTCCTCCTCCTCCTCCTCCTCCTCTCACTCTACACTCCGTCGTCAATCAGTTAGTAATGGTAGTAGTAATCATCGTCATCAAAATAATCAGAATAAATCAAAGAATCTGCACCTATAGTATGAGCAAGGTTATTACTTCGTGGTCTGGAAGCATCGTAAATGGAATCAATAGTCTTTGTTAAATCTCTAGAAATGGAGTAGATGTAGTCTCGCGGGGCTGAGAGGAGGACACGGTCGGAGCCGCTGTGGTTGGACCCCGTCGACGAGCCTGCATTCACCATGGACGCTATCTTGACACTCTCGAGACTCGCATAAATATTATTCGTCTCCCGGTCTTCTTTGGATGAGGAGCCGCCGGGCTCTCCCGTGCATAGGAGTGGGTTCTCATGCTGATGATTTAAATTCACCTCTCGCGACACAGCAGGCGTTCCGAAAACTACTTTGGTTACAAGCAAACTTGCGGGTGCGGGTTCAGGAAGTCTCAGGCCCTGCGGAAATCCATCCAATGGAGTTCCCGGTAGTGACTGAGATGGTCCATTTCCCAACCGGAGCGGCAACCCTCGTCCGACGCTCGACCTGTACTCCCCTAATCTCTCACCTGCACATTAAAAATTTACCATTCAATCATTTCCGCCCACCCAAACCACATTCCCGTCCACTCCCTTCGGTCCCACTGCATTCCCGCCTTCATCACATTGAGATTCCACATGTACACACACAGACACACACACACACACACGGTACCAAACCACATTCCCGTCCACTCCCTTCGGTCCCACTGCATTCCCGCCTTCATCACATTGAGATTCCACATGTACACACACAGACACACACACACACACACACGGTCAGAGTCTCACATTCGGGGAGCCGCACTCACAATTTCCAAGTGCCTCACCGTTGGGATTCAACGTGAGTACCAGTACGGCCCTCGAATAAACACAGGAAATGTACTGTATGTCTCTCCCAAATCGTTCCTTCATCATTTCCACAACCGCAAACATTGCGAGCAATTTGCCCCCTCCGACCCACCCACCCCCAAAACAGGAAATGTACTGTAAGTCTCTCCCAAATCGTTCCTTCATCATTTCCACAACCGCAAACATTGCGAGCAATTTGCCCCCTCCGACCCACCCACCCCATCTCCGCCCATGCATACAAGGAGCCATGTATGGCATAAGCACCAAGCTGCCGCTGTATGTGTGAGTGCGTGTGCATTTGCTCCGGCGGAAATGAGTCCAGTTTCCCCACCGGCCACGTGGAAAAGTCTCAAAATGATGATGCTCTTCACCCTCAACCCTTAGAAGTCGTCGGAGGGGATCGTACACATATGTGCCCGCGGAGGGCCCCCATCGAATCATAATAACTTTCTGCTTACCTGGCAATGCCCGCTCTCCAAAGGTTTTCCCCCGTAACGAGGACCTACTCTCCGTCGGGCCCAGCATCATCACATCCGCTCGGCTATTTGAACTAAAGTTTGAATCAGACAGAAAGAACCGCATACAAATCCCATGAATACTTGCAATTCCACATAAGAAAATTCAATTACGATAACTCACTTTCCCCACCCCTCTATTCTTCTGCCCTCACAAACCATGCACACTCTCTCACACACACACACACACACACATGCGCAAGCAAACACTTACATATATACATACACATAAATTTTTACCGCCCCTTGTCCCTTCCCTGCCAAAATCTACGACGCATTCACTCACTACTACTGTGTTTTCCTAACTTCCACTAACCTCACCGCACTACCACCACCACCACCACTTTTGTCATCAACCCAAAAGATATCAAGGTAAAATCTCCGTACCTGTACATAGGGATGCACCTCTGAACGGCAGTATTGGAGGATACCATCGTGGGGAAGATATCCGCGTTCATCAATCCCACGTTACTCTTATTGATCGGAACGCGTGTAAGTCTACTGTGGGGGAGGAAGAAGAGGATAAAAAAAACATTTGGTCAGTTAGCTCGTCTTTTTTTGGATGACTCCTCCAACACGATCCCTGCTGGCTCATCCGTATCAAGAAGCCTCCACAGCTCTCCCACCCAAGACATTACGGGGAGACGTCCATACGAGCAGCTCGCACACGTCACGGAGGAACTCCTAAATGCTTTTGTACACACACGGGAAGGGGAGATCCCCGTCTCCCGTGATACATAGTAATGGCGAGGGTGGAAGACAGTCTGCTGCGACGGCAAGTCTATAACTCCCTCCCTTACGCATACGGACAAGGACCCCAGTCTCCTTCCAACTGCCATTACTACTAAGTAAGACTACTACACTGCGGCGAATGCTCTCATATGTTTACATGCATACATTCACATTTTATATCTATAGAGAAATTATCTGCCGAAGGAGCAGCGGCGGGGAACTCACCTCAAAAACCGGACGTCAGCGGAAGATACAGTAACGAGAAGAAGTAATATGACTATGGCAAATTCTAGCATCCTAGCACACAAACTGAGGACCCAGCCCGTCCACGTGGACGAAGATTCACATTCTCCACGACTCTGTAAACATATCCAAGCAATTTTCCAACCGTGTTAACTCCTGCAGATGTCACTTCACTGGGGAAAAACTCCTCACCGCCGCCGCATCGCCGCCACCACCACCACCGCCGCTAGTCCCGGCAACGTCGTTCCAACAAGAACTCACGCACGAATTCCTACATGGGAGGGATGGAGAGAGAGAGAGAGAGATAGACAGACAGGGGACGGGGGGAGCAGATGCATGGAGGTAGGAAGAGATCGAAGGGCGACAGGAGGGGAGCGAGAGCGGTGAGACGTGAAAACAAAAAAAGAAAAATAGACGGCTAACAGCCAGATACGGTAGTAAAACTGTAAATGCTACGTGATCATTTTATCCTTAAAACATCACACACACACACAGGAGGGGAAGAAGACAGGCATGGTCTATCTTCTTCTTCTGAAAAAGAAGAAGAGAGGAAGGAGGAGGGCAACCTTCTGTACATATATGTGTATACACATGTATGTATCAATGTGTATTTATTTCATGCTTGCGCTTCCAACGTGGGGTGGGCAGACGATGATGATGATGATGATGATGACGACGATGAGGAGGACAAAGGGGAAGAAGTAGAAGAAGAGCAAAATAAACTTACCATTGCAACAGAGATAATTATCATGGTAGATAGACTAAGAACGAAGAGAGCAACACCAAACATGGCTCTTGCTTGCAGACACCCCCAATTGACGACGAAGCCTCTTTTTTTCAGCGCCGTGCCCAGGTGGTTGTTGCTTCCCGGCGAGATCCCAAAGTTCCCATTATTCCCGGACCCGTTGAGCCCCGCCATGCAGGTTGACGCGGCCCCGTTCCCGCTCATGTTCCCCGGCCCGCCCCGCTCACTCGACAGCCGGGCATAGAACGGGCGGAACCGGAGGAGGTAGGCGAGGGAGACGAGGGCGACGACGATGTGGGACGTGATCCAGGCCACTTGGGAGAGGATGGCATGGCTCGGGGGATGGAAGTGGGCACCCAGGGACAGGCCCAGCGGCGGGAGGAGGGCAACCAGGGATATGATGAGGATGGCGAACGACGAAATTGAATAGGATTTAATGAAGGGGAAGGGGAATCGGGCGAGGCGGAGGGCCACTAGAATAGCCACGGTAAAGAAGGCGGGTGGGAGGGTCGAGACTATGGGTAGCCACGTGGGCCTCGACACAGGTGAACAAAATGATTCTGACAGGAGGATAAAAGCTCGAGATGCGGAGGTTGCAAACAGGAACAATAGGATTATCGAGAACGGAGCAAAATCTGTCAAAAAGAAAGTTGAAGACCTTTGATTAGACTTCCTCCATATC
>WJFA01001838.1:0-18702 GCA_009870155.1 Pseudobourletiella spinata
CTAATTGCAGTTTCCGGTAGGTACGTGTTCACTGAAAAATCCCCTGTTAAATCCCATAAGGATTTTCCATTTTTGAATTTCGAGTCATTTTTGAAAAAACCGCCTAAATTGCTTCAAATACTGTTGTGTGTAGATAAAATGCATCCGTTTGGTCTACAAACTCAATATTTTACAATTTCTGAAAAATTCACGACATTAGGAGCCCAAATGCCCGTAAGTTATTACTAAAGGCTTTAATGGGAGCGTCCTCGAAATGCAAAACTGGAAAATCCTTATGGGACTTAACATGGGATTTTTCAACGAAGACGTGACCTTTTAGTCCCGAGTGAACAAAACTTCGGAGGCTTGTAACTCCGGCAAACCTGAATTTCCGCAGCTAGGAGTTTGGCATTATTAATATTCCTACATGACCTCTTATAACCGCATAGTGTCCACTCTGTGCTAGGGGGACATGTGGGATCCCCCTTGTTAGAGCAGATCAGCCTTCATGCCTGAACTTGATTTTTGAACTTCTCTAATGAATACCCCGAATGAATCCCTAATGCAAGGAATAGTTGCAGTTGTTGAAAACAGTGTGAAGTGCATGGGAGAAAACATTCGTAAGTTTTAATCTGTATTAAACATGTAGCGTATTTTTTGTTTTTCAAGTGAAGTAGGGCCAGCTTACAGAATCTTGCAGAAGGCTACCGGTACAACTAAAATGCACACTCCTCTCATTCCGTCCAGTAATTCCAGTTCGGCGTTCTTTTGTTTTAGCTGTAGTATTCATCCTCAGAATCATAAGGAATACAAGGTAATCTGGTTTTATATACCAGGCTGAAATTATGTTTCTCACACGTACTAGCGTCGAATTGGCCTGATTCCAGTAAGGGGCCAAAGGTCAAGGCCAAATGAAAAGCTAGGCGGATCTACTGTTGTGTTAAGTGATATAATTATTTACTCACCTGTCGCGACATGCGCCAACGAACTGCAATGCTTAATACAATGCTGCAAATCAGTTGCAATTGCAATTGTTGAGAGTAAATAGTGAATTCTTCCAACATCTCAGATTATTGATAAATTAAAACTGTGAAACGCAGATACTGTGGCTTGGAGGAAATGAACGAATAAGTCCCTACAAATTTCCAGAATGAAATTAGATTGTGACACTGAGTTTGACACTACTGACAGCAGTCAGCACTGATCGCCTCTTTCATGACCATGACAACAGATTAAATGGTTAACTGTAGACTGTTTATACTTGAGCATTATTGTGAGTTTCCAAATACTTAATTGATTTCAAAATTGAAGCTTCTTAAAACTTTTTTATTTCATTTTTATCGGCACCCCATTTTTGCCCTCGTCTTTTCGGCACTGCACCTTCATTGTAAGGTATGTCTTCCCGGTTCTTATTTATTAGCGAGCGCCGGTAGGATCCTACTGGTGCATCTGGCTGGATCCATAACGTTGTGGGAACGTTATAACTTAGTAATTTCTCGTATGGAATAGATTTCCCCATTAAATCAGAATCAGTCATCCGTGGCCGCTCCGCTTGTTGCTGGAAAAATTTCAATATATATTTGACCTACCATCAATTTGTTAGGAATTATAAATTTGTGAGCGTACTAGCATCCGTCGGACTTGCTCTTCCGCCTTAACTTCAGCTTCCAAAGGTGGAGGTGGCGCGTTTCTGAAAAATTCGAGAGCTCGTATTCTTTTGACATCCAAAATGACGTCCTGTGGGTGCATGGGGCAATATGTGGTAGGGTCACCAACAAGCCACTGGTCAGGCTGACCGAGTACACCAATGTAGCTCCCTGTTATTAAGAAAAGATGATCTTGGCTAAGCAAATTACACAAAAGGATGTGTAATTTTGTAACCTACCCTCTAAGTCCCATACACGAACAGACCGATCCTTACTTCCAGTCACAATAAGCCCGTATGTATTGCACACTTCTAGGCACGCAAATCCGTCCACATGACATTTCCAACTTCGTATAAATTTCAATTGCACAGGTCCAAGGCCGTAGCCTTTTCTTCTTTTGAGACTTCGTGCGGACATACTCTCAGGACGATCCATGGCGGACACAAACTCAGTCATTCTCGCCTTTTCTTTATCAACTTCTTTTATTCTTCGGTACTGACTGGCCGATGGAGCTATTTCAATCTCTCCTCCAGAAGTTCCCAATTCCAAAACAACTGTCTGGGTACTGGCGGCTTGCTTCTTGTGGAGGAGGGACGAGCTGGACTCATTCTTTTTTTGAGCCTTTTTTGGTGCTGTTGAGTTTGCACCAAGGTCTTCATCTTCAGTTCTCAAAGTAATTCCAAACTTGGATGCAATTTTGGCTATGTTGAAGTTGTACACGGGGTTAGACGTGTCAATCAAGCTTTTCACAGCTCCAACTGAACCCTCCGGAACTGACTGAGGTAAAGATTCAGCAGAGTTGGCTGAGGTGGCGCTAGTAAGTTCTCCTCTTGTGGTCCTTTTCTTCCGTTTAACTTGGGAAACCTCATAAGTTCCCATGGGCTTGAAACCTGTGGCGTCCTTGCCTCGCTTCAGCACATGTTTTGGAAACCATTCTGTCGTTTCCTTATCCCCCAGTGAGTCCGCTACTGTCCATACGGAAACACAGCCCCAGGTGTCTGCGCAGACGATCATGTTATTCTCTGGAACCGATTTTATGCATGTCACATAGTCCCTAGGTAAATCACATGGCCTAGTCCATCCTACGGTCCCGACATTCAGTTCACGGGTCGTATTGGCCTATGAAATCATCAAGTATAAGTTCAGTAAAGCTGGGTGATTGGACTTTCACATGTATTTTACCCTCCAAAGATGAATCAAATGATAAGGGCCACTGGAAATCAAATAGGTTGTCTTCCTTCCTTTCACAGTTTGGTTATGAAAAACTAACGAAGTTATAAATCTATCTTTTGCGTAGGCACGGTCGCTAAAGACGTAATATCAGGCATTTATACAGCGTTATCCACGATTTTATCAAAGAAAAATCACGGGTGGAATATCATCTCACCGCGGAGAGTTTGTCTTGAGGTATCCTACAATGTGTCCAGAGTTAATATTCCACACCAAAAGCCGTCCGCTGTAGTCTCCCGAGGCAATTAAGTTGGGAAATCCAAAAGAGCACGCCCAAATGTCGTCACGATGCCCCAGAGTATCATGAGTGAATTCGATGGGTTCATCGGGCAACATGAGTTGATGTACTACCTCTGGCCCCTAATATTTTATGATATCCAGTACTATCACATTGCATGAATCGGTATTATACCGTTTTCATCCATTTTGTACCTGAGTATCGATATAGATGACCACACGACGATCCCAACCGACGGTCATGAGGTAGCGGTGTTCGGCGTTAACCGTAATGTAATGCATGTCGCAAATATCATTGTTATCCAGAGGTTTGTACAAATTATACAAATTTCTACCTATATATGACATAATTAGACCCAAGGAGACAAAATAATGGTTTTTAACGCCTTTAGTGAATACCATTGTAGAAGTTCCAAGCTTTGATGACGCCGTTTGCATGTGCAGTGAAGAAACGTCGTCCCATATTGTCCAGTGTCACACACGTGACAGTGCCCACTTCGTACGTATCAACCTGGGACACAACGATGTAAACGAAATGGTAGGGTCAATATGCAAACGTTAATTTCCTTATTCCTTTTCTACTACCTGCTCGCGCCCGTGGAGTACAGCAAGAGGCATGATAAATATATTTTCTTCCTCCATCGGCGCGTCCTTTTTTTCCGCAATCGTATCCAAATGCATGGACCCATCTCCACCAATTGTATTGAACTCCGCAACAAGTTTGCCTGTCTCACATTCCCAAACCAGAATATCCTCAGTGGAACAGGACATGATAAATTCATGCTGTGGATTGTAGCACACAGCTGTTATACCGTCCACATGCGTGCAGCCCTCCTCCTAAAGGAATGTTAGAGGTGTGCAGAATGTAATACAGTACTCATATAGGCAATGAACCTGGACCGAACAAAGTAAGTCGCCTAAAAAACCGTACATTAGTTTCATCCCCACTGCGAGTTATTTTCAGGTACTGACAATCATCATTTGTTTGTATCAAGATCCCGTCGGTGGTTGGAGAGAAGCAGTGGAGAATCTGTCCCTTGATTTTAGACGCCTTTACATCAAGTACATGGATACACGTATTGGTCAGGAGCTGCCACACTCGGATTGTTTTCTCTGTGCATATGCTGACCAGAGTTTCACTTCGCTGGTCAAATATCACTTTGAACAAGGCTGCATTGTGTCCTCGCAGCTTTGCCACAGGCTGTTCACGAAAATCATCTGAATCTGTTTTGAAATTAGTCAGCAATTAATAGCAAGTACGCACCTGACTCGGAACGTACATGTTCCACACCCATACTAATCGGTCCAAGCCACCGGCGGCAAGCCACTTCTTTTCCTCCCAAATGTCGAATGTACGGCATCCATTACTAATTGGGAATATCACCTCGTCCGCGGTTTTGCGACGCTTCGGCCTCATCATCAAGTCCGACACACCTATTAGGTTTGATTGGCATTTACCAGTGTCCCTTTCAAGTCAAACTCTAAATAACTGTGTGGTCTACTCCAAACCTTGTACAAACCTTCTACAAAAGAGGTTGTCATTGATTCCATCATTTCATTAGCAGTCCAAGTGGTGAGGAGGTTTCCCATGACCAAGGACCGACTCAGGCTGATGGATGCAGTCACCACCTGGATAAGTGAAGAAGTTACTATATCCTTCTCCAACGTAAATAATAACACAACTAGTTACCCTGTTCAAGCTGGTGCAATAATGGATGCTAGAAACCATGTCGTCATGTACTTTAAACTTGGCATATTTTACTCCCAGATTGGCTCCCACCGCGTCTTGGATAGCTATAGTTGGAATTGCTGCAAAACGAAAATTGCAAAAATTTCTTCTTCAAAATTTAAATAGCAAGTTGTGCTTCCTCTGTTATCCTTCCTCACCATTCACACGGCGCTGCTGCGACCAGTTCCGCAACACTGAAATCGCCTGACTTCCACAAACAACAAAATCTGACTTTAGATATGGCATGGCAGTTTCTTGGTTAATACTCATTCATTGAAACCATTTACGTACAACGGCGGGCTTCGAACGACAAAGTCATCGTAACTATGTACTTCTACATCATAGATCAATGATGCTCAGTCATTTGGATCACAAGATAAAGTTGAAACTACACTCTGAGAGATTAAAACAAATCCCACGCATCCGCCGCTGTAACAATATGCACAAATGTAACTTACTCGACTATTAAAACTGTCACACATCCTGTCATATCCCCCATTACAATGATCAGAGACATCTGATGTGTAAGCTTGGCATCAATATGGATGGGAACTGAGTATAGCTGGACGATTTGGCAGTAGGGATCATAAGTAGCCGTGTCGTAAAACTGCAGTTCTCGTTCGCTGGGATAGCCAAGGTCAATTTAAGGGATTACCGATGCTTAATTTTTACGTGAAGCAAGGGAAAATATGACATCTCCGCAATTAGTTGACATACCCCGTGGGTACAATGAATTTCGAAAGGCGAGGTAGGTGTACCATGTCGGTGAACCACTTGGATGACTTCTTGTCTGATATGTTGGCTAACGATTTCAATCCAGCGGGACGCCCCTGGTGAGTATACAGAGACAATTATCGGAGACGTGGTGTGGTAGACTAGAGCTCCTCTAATCAAGTCTTAATTTCAGTAAATTTTGCACCAGAGCGCGCCATATCCTCGGCTTGAACGACGACGTCCACAGTGACACGATACCGTCTTCGCTAAAGCACAGCAGACCTTTATCAGCCAACGTAAAAGCTCGTGTAATTGGACTCCGATGAGGAGTTTCGAAAATGACACAGGGAGGGAATAAAGCTACGGGAGGAGAACTATATTCGGTTTCCGCCTTTTCGGCATACTGCTGCTGCAGGAAGTCGCACAAGTCGTCCCAGGAGATCTTATCGATAGCGAAAGTGTCGATTTTCGTGAACAAATCCGAGAGACACTTTGGGAATGAGCTGGGCTCATCAGATAAGCCCAATGCATCCGCAATTGCGTTTTTATATTCCTCCATTGACAGGGGCCCGTTGTTGAAGAGCGGACGAATCGTCTCAAGGACATCGAGGCTAAGGAGCTCTTCGATGTCCTCAGCATCCTCCTCCACTTCCTCCACATCTATATACTCCGTATTATTTTTCCGAAGAATGCGGAATTCGGTTTGAAAGACTGAGTTGTCCTGAAATTTGATGACCTTGATTTTTCGATCGGTGGTTAGATCCGACTCGGACTCCACTTGCCAGATGAAACGTGGGATGTGAACTCCAGGCATGGGATCGTGATCCCACCATGGTCTATAGACAGGAAGCCTGATGTCATCCAAGCCCTCGTTATTTTTGTTGTCACTGCCTATATTCGTTTGAAATGACTTTCCGATGAAATGCTCTATGCGCGCTTCGCAGGACGGAACTTTAGTGACAGATATAAGAGCACGAACATCCCCGTCTAGCTCTTCTACCGGTAAGGCAGCACTTTTCCAGTCGCCCACAATTGACCATTCATCGTGAACGTCCCGCCATTCTGGTACAGTCCTCCATTTACCAGTAGGTTCGAATTCTACTTCCTCGTCAGATTCACTATCATTGCCATCGGATAAAGCTTCTTCTTGCCAGTTAATTGTTGGAATGTTCATGAAACCCATAGGGAGCTTGTTCAACTCGGCATCGCTCACAAGACGCACCTTATCGGGCTGAATTTTTAACTTCTTTCGACGGTCCATGATAGATAATTCTTAGTAAGACAGGAAACTTCACCAAGCTTAACGCTTTAATGTAAAATTCACAAGGCAGGCGTATGCAGTAGAAAAATAGGCTTAGCCAGCTAAAAATGGATAGATATGCTTCGAATTATAATTGACTCAGTAATTTCAAGGACCCGAAGCGCCTATGAACTCAATTAATGTTGCAATGTGGATAGTATACTTTCGGTAGTTTAACTACTTAACTTCAAGATTCAATTTTGTCGTATAATAAGTAAAAACGGAAACTTTAGATAGAATGAAGTGATGATGAAATTTTTGTAAAAGTAATCTCTCCACCACTGATACGGACGCTGAATTCTACTAATGTGCCTACATATTCCATTTCAATTTTAAATTCATATTGTTTTGAAAACAATGTGATATTACATTACATCCCAGGATGTGATATATAACAGCATGTTCATAGCATTTTCTAGTTCCGTTCACTTCACTACATTTATCGATTGCTCAAAAATGATTTGATTGTTAATTCATGATTCATGACGAAAAGCTATAAAAAATATCGAAAAGAAGGAATATCAATTAATCAACAATTGAGATAGCAATTTCTTACTTTTCCACGGTTACATAAACGAACGGAAAAGAGAGAATTCAGTTTGCCTCGCCAACTTTTTTACAGTTCCTTTTCCTCTCCTCTTATCAGGAGAAACAGCCAGCCGAGCCGAAAGAGCCAGAGTGCAACTGCAACCAGGTCACCCACAGTGAGTTCTGATCGATTCTATCTGCCTGATTCTCGAAACTGAATAAAAAATTTTCGTATGATACAATAGCCCGTTTTCCCATGAGGCACTTGCAACAGAAAATCACAGTTAGGCAGAAAGAAAAATTCATTTCTATATTAACTGACTTCAAGCCCGCGGCCTTATTCAACGTTTCACTACGGATGAGTTAATTATTTCACAGAGAATCTCTGCACGGGCTCACTCAGGAACCCATTCAGTCAACAGGAAAGTTGAATTTACACTCCATTTACCTATGTTACAAAAACTCCACTCTGGATATGGGGAGCCACCTATGATGCCACGAGTAACTTTTTTAAAGTCTCTACTGTTTTGTATAATAAAGTCCGGCACTCAATCGAATTATGTACTGAATTTCGTTTTTTTGCTTTAAATCAACTAATGATATCCATTGTATTGTGCCACGTAGAGTACTACACACTTTAAATAAGCTGGAGCTAATTCCTTGTCAACCCTATCGCACTCTCAGGCTTCAGCCCCTCTTGGAATTCGTCGAATTTATTCCAGACAAGTTTATGTCACTCAAGTCAAATGTTCCTCCGAGTCATCAAAAGCATGGTTGGTAAAATTTTAAGCCAAACGATCATTTGTACATATTTTGCAGCGTGGCGCAGTGAGCTGGCTTCTAGTAACAAAGTTCCAGTCATCAAAAAGTACGATAAAAAGGATTAGTCAAACTACGGCTCAGTGGCTAACTGAGATAAATAAGTTCTGTGTAAACTTTCCATCATCAGTTATCAAGAAATTTAGTACACCCAAATCCGTGGGAAAAGAATTTGTAGCAGATCACACTTCTAGAAGATCCTTAACAATTACGACGAAAATCTTCTAACTATTTACTTCTCCAACCGCTTGGGTACAAGCTTCGCCTGAAGCTTTTCCGATAAAGCTTCTCTATAGATCTGCCTCAAGTGGTCTGATTTTCACGTCACGATGAATAAAAGATTAAAGGAGTATTAATTTAAATTTAATAAGCACAAGCTTCTAAGTGTCCAGCCAGATATCCGCGCAAAATTTTCCGGTCCAAAATCCCATCAAGAATGTGCTATTACACGAGATATATGTCAACACTTATGCACTGTTATTTAAAAAACCGTTTATTAAGCCTATTTCATTGTCCCCTTGAGTGATCCTGATCGATCACTGGAGCTTGCTGATAGTAACTCGTCAGACAGAATGCGCCTACATGCCTCTCCTGCTGTTCCTTGGCAACATGGAAATGATTATAAAAAGTTCGAACAAATACTCTTTGGATTGACTTTTAGAGTACGTACAGTTTCCTAAGCCGTTTAGTTGTACTTGCACAAGTGCTTCCTAATACGCTGATAGGGCAGTATCCTTACAAGGTAGTACACCAGTCTGACAAATATTGCACTCCTATTTTTCAGTATTTGCTATGAGAGTGGATACTAGACAGAATTGAAGTGACCGAGGTCGGCACCAGGACATAACCATTTAAAACTGGGACCGATCCTCCCATTCTGGTTTCTCATCGGTTGTATGCTCTACGCGAAAATAAAACTTTCCTCTTACCCTTCTCCAGTGTAGTTGATAAGTTTCGAGGGTCTCAAGGGTAGGAAATTCTTACATTTATCCCCACTCTTGTACCTCTCAAGGTCTCCGTCATGGCCCACTTACCAATGTTTGACATGATTTTGTCAGCAAAATCTGATCCTTCTACGCACGGTCGCTACTGTCGACTGATAAATACATACTCACGGAGACATCTGGCTGAAAGCTCACTACAACTGCGCTTTCTCCATTGCATTTTGTCAGTGTTCAGCTTTCAACCTGAAACTCTGCATTTCTGCATGGCCTACTTTGTCCTAAATCTACGGTGCCATCAGTATGACAGTGAATAGTAAGATTCGAACATTCAATTATTCACTCATGCACTTTTTTCCCGCGCGTACTTGAAGATGTTCCGTGAAGGCACTTGAGAAATCCACTTAGGATTTATTGCCACCGTTTTTGAATATTACATACTCATTAAAACTATGGATCGATCTAACTACTCATACTGCAAGTCCGTAGTAATCAATTCCAGGAAGGTATAAATAACAAACTCTAGCTGCGTTCCCTACATCCCCCAGTAATGTTGAATAGTAAAAGTAATAATAAATCATGAAGCACAGTAAGGGCTAACTGCATAAATGCTAAGGGATCATTGATGCGAGCGATGGTTTGACCCGCCAGCGTGAAGGTCATCAATCCTCGAGAAACGCCTGCGCATTCATGCACTCATCATTCCACCGCCAATGAAGACAAATGGTAGACCTTCTCCTAAACCCCCCTTGTCATTGTGTTGTAACTGTGAGCCAGAAAGCTTTTGTTTTCACCTGCGAGGATTTGTTTTATTTCATCCGCGCGAGGTTTTGAAATTATGTCTTTGTTGATAGCCCTTCATTCGCGCACAGTACGTGCAACGCAAAATATTGCCAAAAGACAACTTGCAATTAAATGTACCTTATTACCCTGTCCAACGGCATTCGAATGCTGTCCTAACCACGTTCATATCAAATTGAACCATGCTGTGCATGCTATTTCACAGCTATTTAATTTAGTCACAGAACCCGTATCGACCTTACTCCTGATGCTGCACAGACCTGTGGAATCTAGGACAATCCAGGCATTCCAGGATAACTGTCAACTCTTATTCCTGCAGAATATCTCCATATTAACAATTGCGGACGTCTAATTTCTATGGAGTTCTGTCGTCGAAAATCTTTCGTATGTGGCACGAATTATGTTAAACTCCTGGCAGCAACGGACAATCACAGCAGCGCCGGAACTAATAAATAGATATGATGGGCAAACAGAGCGGAAATGACGGGGATAGGAAACTGAACTGCGACGTCGGCGGGAGAAGTAAATCCAGTACGATGACATTTGAGTGACAGCACCCTGCAGCATTCTCTGCCCCCTCTCGTCTCCTCGGAAGTACCTCATTGGTCACTGGAGTGAGGAAGTTTCTCAGGATTTCTATGTAAACCCGAGCTCAAGCCTGTCCACATTCAGCTTGGGAGGCGGAGGAAGTGTGTAAAATACGAGCGTTTGACACATGGGAGTAAATCAAACAGATGATTGATGGTTATAAAAATAACGATGTCTATTATCCAGCGTAAATATATGTCTTTCACGACATCTACAGATGCCGTGGAGCAAACATGTTGAGTACAGAAAGAATGAAACAGTAATCCTCCAGGGAAACTGCAAGCTTAGATATTTTTTAAACATACATTGTTGAGAAGTCACCAAAGTCAGCAAATCATAAGGTAGGGTTTGTCAACATGAATGATCATTTCCAGTAATTTTCTAAGTGAAGGGACCAATTAAGTACCACCAAAGGTAGAAATTTATAGGCAGAGATGTGACTACACGTGAAAAGACCTCTTGTTTGTCTTGTAATTTAATAACTTCTGAATTGTCCCCACTCCTCAAATGGGACCGGCTCAACATTTCCCACTACACAGCTGTCGTTACGAATTTTCATATGATGACGATATTTGTACATCTGCAAGTTTTTATTTTCATACAGAAAAGTTCACTGACGCCCTGTGGTCGGGGTCAGAAGACCATTCCCTTTCGTGCAATGGGGAAATAGATATATGCATTGGCGAAAAACGAGCTTCGGGCTCTTTGTTATCAAATGTTCCGCGAAGAAATGCAATTTTTCATTCGTCAATTCGAGGTAGCCTCGACCTTTAGATCCAGTTGGGGCAACCATACTGCGACCAAACTGGAGGATCCCAATCAGAGATTTTTCACCGGCTCCACTATAGTATCACTAAAACGAACAAGTTTCTTTACGCCTTTATGTACCTCCCTTGTGAGACTCCACTGAACCGCTCAACCCTTGACCGGTGAACCCACGATGATAGAGCATTCAGGTTAGAACCGCAAGCCAAAAAGGAATGTACCATAAAGGCACATCACTAGCTTTGAAGCGGTTGCTAGCACTCCAAATGGTCAGGATTCCGGAGTACACTACTGACTATTCTGAGCAGAGCTGAACAGTGCTGGGCGGTGCCAGTAGAAGAGCGCTGCTTTCCATCCCTGCAATGCATCATCTCACACTGACAGAGTAATTGCAATGATTCTTTGACACGCCACCACTGGGTCCGTGAAGTGGACGCAAGTAACTTCATCTGATCTTTTCCGCTAATCAAAATAATCAACAGCATATCACTCTTGCCCCCGTGTCTTCTGACGGTCAAAAGATTCAATTTACTCCTCAATACACTCAACATACTTGCAACATGCAGTTGGTAGGACATAGCCAGCAGAAATTGAATAAGATGGAAAACCGAGCCAAAAATTGAGCAGGGAGATCTTGCGTGGACGACAATGTTCAGATGTGTGACGGGCTAATAGAATAAAAATGATCCTTGCGTGGTCAAAGTTACAACTCTGGTTCCATATGAAAACCGAGAGGTAGGATCGAATAGGATTAGGACGTTCGGGTATTGAAGCTATGGACTGGCGGGGACATGAAGTCCGGGTAATCTCTTCTAGGGATAGTATGTGAAGGGGGGAATAAATGTACTGGCAGAAGGATTTTGGAAAGGAAGAGTGAGTGAAAGAGGAAGAGCATATTATAATAGTTGTTTGCTCTCCTGTCCTCATTCTATGCGTTACAGCAGCAGGCCCGCTCCATTATGAGCACATAGGCCACCTTACTTTGTCCTCTTAACCTGGACGCAAGCGTGTATATGGGTGTCACGTATGAGAGTGTATGTTCCCATGTCATTCAGTCAGCAGCTCACTCTACCCGTATTTTTACTCCCTCACATACACACACAGACTCTCTTTCCTCCTCCCTCTTCGCTTTAAGCTGGAGGAATCCCAAAGCCTTCTCTAGTTTCGTCTCGGACGGCAGCGGGAGTGAAAGTTCCGGTTTCCGGGAACATCTCGTTCCACTTCCCCATGGAATCCTGTCTTGCGGCTCGAAGGGGCTTACTCTTTAGTTTCTCTCAATGTATAGGACACCGCTGCGGAGTCTAGTCTAGTGTGTGTAGGTCTAATGAGTGGGCCATAAATTCACTGTGTTCATTCCTATCATCCACAACATCACCATCATCGTTGCTGTCGTCGTTTCCCTTGTTTCCTCCTACCGGATTTCTCTGAACTCCTCTTTCCGGTCCCCCAGCAAGACATGGACGAGTTTTAAAATGAAATTTGAGTGCCTACTCATTCTCGTGTGTGTAAAAAGTGCAGTGACACTTCCGCCCATCATTCGCATCGGTAAGATTCTTACATATCATTTCACACAATTACCTCACATGTAATCCCCTCGCGCATAATCCCCAAGTTTCTCACAATGGCGAGAAGTCAGTCGGCGAAAAATGTTTTAACCGCTGTTCTTACACCAGACTTTACAAGATGGACTTGAAAGGAAATAGAATTTGTCTCCCGACTGAAAAGGATAATGGGGAAACAAAATGATATCATAGGTGAGGGAATCAGCGGCGGCGAATAAACGGGTCTCGATGGGGCGACGTAAAACATGCTTACGACTATGGCAGACTGCAGCATATAGGGGAAGAGACAAGAGACGGCGTGCCTGAATTGTTTGAATGCATACAGAATGTAGATGCATGGAAGATCTACATGTCAAGATAATTCGGAGTGAATTTACGGTTTGACGGGCTGATTGCCTTCGTCCTATACAAAATCCCATATGTCGTGTAAATTAATTGTAGTGCCTGCTGCACCCGCTCCGCTTTGAAAACAATTTCTGTTCCTTCTGTCCATTATGGTTACAACAATAGTGTTACTAACTGTGGAGTGGACCGCGGATTCGTAGGGGGAATAGCCACCACAGTTTATTATGATGATTGTGTTAATGGGAGATGGGCATGTGAGTGTGTGTGATGTGATTGGGTTGAGGGAAGTTTCTGCAGTAGTGGAAGGCGAAGGCGAGCGGGCACGTTCCGAGATTTAAATACAACTTAAAGGGACTAAAATCTATGTTCTTGAGAGGCTTGGAAAAGTTGGAAGAAACAAGTTTTAATCCTCCTCCTCCTACACGATTCCATTTCCCGTGCCAGTTCCACAACTCTCACTATGCTTTCCCTATTACCGCACCACGGCGACTCCTGCTACTACTATTGCACTACATTGGTTCAACCGCCAGCAAATAGAGCGAAAAGTTTTAGTTACTTTCGCCGTTACATTTAATTATGGGGTGAATGCAATAAATATTCCCGTCTATTGAATTTATTTTATGAGTTCCATGTCGAAAATCTACAGCTCTAGCACTTTTTCCCGCCACACCGCTGACAGCGTAAAGGTAGTGTTGTAATAGTCGGGTCCATTCCCCTCAAAAGTCATTTTTGTGCGGCTAGTCTGACACACTGTGTGAAGTACTGGACGTCCCCGAAGCAGTTGCTACTCTCAAAGTGTCCCTCACTCTTCCTCCCCCTCATACTCTCCACTCCGTATTATTCAGATTATTTACAGAGAAAACTTGGGCCATCCCGAATGATGGTGAGCCATATTTTTCTTCCATTACAGAAAACTAGGGTTGTGGACAGTGTACTCATGTACTGGTGGAGGACGATGCTCGGCCGGTGCTCGGGATTATTTACAGAGTACCCATTGTTACCTCCATTGTGGGCGGCCACCATGGAGTGGGCGACATGTTACAGCTCAATTCCGTCCGTGTCCACGACCTCTGAGGTGGGAGCATTATCATGGAGATGCGTGACCTCCATTTGCTGCGCCAGAGATAAAATTCGGAGCAAAGTGCTCACTGGGAAGGCATTTTGCGGAAAGGGGAAAACTCTATACAGTACATATATGTACCAGAGAGCCTCACAAGTTGGGTTGGGATGCCGTGGGACATTATTGCCCTCTGGCAGTCTCCACCACTGTTTTCCACTCCTCGCGTCTCATCTAGTGAACGACTTAAAGTGCTTCAACTTTTTTATAACTTCCAGTTAAAAAGAATTTAGGTGGCAGCCGAATATTTTCCAATCCTGGTTTACAACCCTGTTCATGACTTGGTAGCGCTCCCTCTCCTCCTCTCCTTCTCTCGCTCACATACAGACGCACACACAAACACACAAACATATATACACACACAGATTTAGCGTTGTAGACAAGGACCGCAGTCCGATGTCCTCCGTCCGATGTCTCGAGTCTGTAACAGTGGTTACTGTGTGAAGACGCACAGAGGATGCCTCCTTATAGCTCCTCGTTGTAGAAAATATGTACTCCCCTTCTGTAGGATACCCAGTATGCGACCACCTTAGTTAAGTCAAAAATGTGTGTAGTTGGACGAAGCTAAAGTCCAACCTCGAATCCTGCGAGTTCGATCGAGGAATCTTTGTAATAGGAGGCTGGAGAAATCCGAGCCTTTCCCAGCCGTCAGTATTTGAATTAATTAAATGTGGGTGTATGGAAAAAATTGGAAAGGCATAATTGGAAATAAGTGGAGTAGCAGAAGGGGGTTTTCCATCCAAGTAATCATGTGTTTCAGGGCGGCGGGGCATTTCCATTTTGCCAGTTTATATTTATATGCACGTTTGAGTTGAGCCTAGCGGAAGAAATTAAATTGAGACATACTTCCCCACCATACACGGACCGCTCGGACCAAGGGAAATCAGTCTGGGATGACAGTGGTGATTTTCCAAATGAAAATTATTATATTAGAATGATTCCACCCGAGTCGTCGTCTGTAATCATTTGATTTTTTCCATTCAGTTTGCTTCCCTACACTTTAGGCTCATGAGATTTGAAGCTTTTCTGACGAGTCCTTTCGTCTCGAGAAGGGCTGTTCCTGTCAGACGGCAGTAGCGTTACCGAATGAAGGAGTTCCAAAGGGTATGACCATACTTGTTATTGTGTACAGAAAAGTTGCTACAACCAGCCTAGGGAGTGGAAAAGTTGAGAGACAGACACTTACTCTTTTGCATAGTCAATTATCAAACTTGGGAGTTTAATCAAGCTGGGCCAGTTAGGAAAGTATGAAAGATTTTAAAAGACCCTCAACCTCTTGTTTTCTGTCACGCTCGTAAACACGCTAATTCTCCTCCGCTCTCGGGCTCTCCCCCTCTCCTACCCTCCTCGTCTTCGTCGTCGGAATCGGGCTCATGGAAAAATTGAACAGGTCCGCTCCTTCCCCTACCCATGCACTCTGGTGCGTAGCTATGTATAGCTACGCAGGGGACGGCCTGGGAGGAGCTGGGATGTAAATTGTTTAATTTTATCGGTCCGCAGTGGGTACATAAACAAAATCCCCCCTCAGCATGTGTCCCATGATGACAATATATTTGAGTCGTAAATGTTGGGGAAATTCATATTATGAGCATGGGCCGATTAAATCATGTAATCGCACCACTTTCAACTCCTATTTATGACTGAGGACAAGACTGATTTTGTGGATCCTCTGTGGTGGTGTGGTCACAAATATGCTGCTGAGGGCCCTAATAGTGGATTACGGTGAAAATCCAAACTGGCTCAAGAACGTTATTGTACATGACCTCGGGGGAACATCCTTGATGAGAGCGAGAGGCTTTCTCAGTGCAGGGAAAGTTCTGACTGGAGTTCCAAGTGGACACTCTAGAGACACTTCTTGCCCGCTCCAGCTCGGTGTAAGCCACTTGTGGTGATGGTCGTGACGGTAGTGGATCTTAGGAGTTTGAGGAGGCTGTTTTTGGTTGGAGACGGAAATGTGGCGTTCATCCTCTTTACTGGTGCCACTTGGGAGGGCGACGGTGGTCGTGACCGTATAAAATATACCGAAACCCCTCGTCAGAGGACCTTTCTCCCTCCCGAATAGCTTCGTAGGATGACAAATAATATCAATCAACAATTTCACCATGTCGCTCACTTTCTACTTTGCGTCTGTCGAAGTGTGCGTATATATATATATATATATAAATGTGTATGTGTGTGTGGGTGTGTACGCACAGTACGTGTTAGTGCTTCAGTCGGTTCTGAGTCTCTGGCAGAATTTTAATAGGGGGACAGGAAACGTGTGTCGAAATATGATGCAATCATTGGCAGTGCGAGAGCTGATGGCAAGAGGAATACTACGTGTAGTCAGTCTGGCCTCAGTACACATGAACACAGATGGGACATACGTGTAGGAGGAGTGGAAACAAGTAGTACGCACACGGTTCCACGAACGTATCCCCTCAAGCTCATAAGGTCCCCATAAGCAAGTATACTAACTCGTAGTACACAAATAAGCAGGTAAATTTGGACATATTCTGTACGTCCCGTGGGTGCAGAGCACGTAGTGGATGCAAAACTGACTCAGTGAAGAGCTTGCTTTGCCGGACAAATACCACTCGAGGTACAGGCGCCTCTGTGCTGTGCTGAGAAATGAAAGGGAGGCGAAAGGATTTCTCTGACGGCCGGAACGGCTCCCATGTTTTGGCCTCGTCAGTCATTAGACTCCCCTCAGACGGGCTCGGAGCCAGTTCCCTCCCCGTCTGGTCCCCTACCCAAGAAACAACCCCCTTGTTTGCTCCGCAATGGAGGAGCAGTTATTGTGGGAATTAAGTTCTAGAGCTAATTGATGAGGCGGGGAAGGAGGCGTTCCCCGGTCGACTCCAGAGACCACCACTAGAGACTTTTGAGGGGACGGAGATTATTAAAATGGGACGGAAGGTCCTATTCCCTAGAGCCCGGCGAGAACGAGAGCTTATGTAGCCGAGGAGAGACGATAAAAGGAAGGGGTATAAAAAGTTAACTTGATTTGATCCTCCTATAGTTGGGCCAAGTATCTATGATGAGAATGCCTGGATTAAATGAAGGATTGCAATTGAGGGCGTGAAGGGATTGTGAAAAGTTGCATCCGCCCGCCGCAACGAGCTCTATAGTGAGTAATGAGGAAAGAAACTCACACAGGTTTCACTCTTTTTCACTCCCAAACTCTTCCGCCGGAATGGCGGACAATAAAGTTTGATTGTGTTCACACGGTTGAATTCATTCCCTCCGCCCTGCTTCTTTGCTCACCCCTTGCCTCGAGGAAATAACTTTCTCCCACGGAAGTGCTCCTACTCAAGAGCATTACCTTTTGTTTTCCGCCAACTTCGGGTGGCTAAGTGTGTGGATTGGTGGGTGAACACGGGGGGATCCGGTGTAGCTTCGTGCTTATATGCCTCTTCCGCGTAAGTCTCTAGGCATCACGTCTGTTTGTTCACCCAGTCAGCTGGCCAGCGGTGGCATCATTGACTCAGAGATTTCTCTTTCTCTCTCTCTCTCTCTCTCTCTCTCACTGTTCATTCCGGACCGTCTCAAACCTTGGGGTCGATAAGGGGATGTTGGAGTCCACTTAACTTTTTGGCAAATGTTCCTGTCCGTACACTCTCAGCTGCTGTCATGACCGATAAAGGAAGGAGCAAATAAAAATATGTACCACACCACCGCACTGACAGCCACTGGAATTATTCCCATTTTCCCGCAATGCCCCTCAGAGCCATAGCCTTACATCTCATTATTAAATCACATTCTCTTAATTTTATTTTTTTTGTGCACATTTCAAATTTTCCTCACGCTTTCGCCTGTATCCTGTCGATGTGCTGGGGGTTGGGGGAGTTACATTTTTTAGTGTGACAGCCTGTGTTGAAGCCCTCAATCTCTAATTGTTATGGGCGTTTACGGACTCGCCTCTCGCTTGCCGGCAGAGAGCGGGTATGGAGATTTTTTTGTGTGCCGATTTCTTACTAAGAAATGGCTAAACTTATTCATGGCAGGAAACTAAGTGTTTGAAACATTAAATTTTCCACCATCCCGCTCATTATTGAGTCAACCCCGCGCGTACAGTCCAACATAACAACTTTTCTCATTTTCTCCGTCTGACGCTGCTGGCGGATGGTGAATCACATGCTCAAATCTATCGTCTCCACTCCCAATTGCTCAAGAACCGTGGGTTTAAATCCAAATTAATTTGATTTTTGAATCTATGGCGAGGAGAGGCATTCAAGTTTGTCGCTCCAAAGTTAATGAACATCGTAAGGGAAAAGGTCTCCTCCCAGAGTGAAGTGCTGGGTATCAGAAATGGAAATCAATACCATGGTCAACTGTGATTTTTTTCTTGGCGGAATGATCCATGCTCTCAACGAACGGCACACACGTCCGGCCATCTAAAATAGGTCGGGTTGGGTGAAC
>WJFA01001839.1:0-18700 GCA_009870155.1 Pseudobourletiella spinata
CATCTTGATATTGTTTATGACGTGAGTATCTCTCTCTATACGTCTTCTGAATTTTTACTTCAGTGGATCGTTCAATATTTCCACCATCTCCCCCACTGTTGTTAACAGTTAATTATGATCATGAGATTCTATTTTGGTGGGGAGAAGTACGATTTTTATATCTATATGTTTTTGTGTGCGACTTGCAGTCGGAATTCTCCTCAGCACTCTTCTCCTTGTGGACCACTCTGTCGACGTGGTCAGACGCGGAGTTGGGACTTCTGTCGGGGGCTTCCCTCCTCTCACCCCAGCGGCCGGGCCTGACACATCACTCCATCGTCGTGCTCACCCACTCTCAGAACCAGCTCGTCGATTCGCTCAATAAAACTGGGATTCCCTCCATTCTTAGTGATCTGCGTCGCATAGGGATGGTTCACGGGGATATTTTGGATTGGTACCGTCAACACTGGAATCAACTCGTCTCTCTCCCTCCGCTCTACGCCGAGATTTTTGACATCCCCCGCTCAGCCGAGGATGAGACCATGTACAACAGTTAGCGCCGTTCCCTCCGTCCCCATCGGACCAGGAATGAAATGTACTCTTCTGTCATGCAGGCATCAGATAATAGATAGATAGATCACACCCGCCCCCTCCCCCAGAAAATCTTAAGTAAAACATTCCACACGGAAACGGCTGGACTGTCGGAAATGAAAAGTGTACCACATGTATCTTATTACATATACATATATATATGCATACATATGCATATATATATATTTGTATATGTAGTGCTTCTGAGCGAAACAGGGGGAACCAATTTGTGTCTCCAGTGTTCAAGCTAGTCTTTCTGCTTCTTAAATATATGCAGTTTGAATCTACAAGATGTAGTAGCTCTACTATTATTTATTCTCGATGTAGTATATATATATATCCATATATATACATGTATATGTATGTTATACAACTCTGACTCACAGTCTCCTTCCCTGCACCACTTCCCTCTGGATCTGCTGGCTCCGGACACATCAGGAAATATGCATTTCCATCGTCACCATGGGAAAAGAGGTGGAACTGTGTCTGACCGTGTGCGTTTAAATGCTGTATAGGGAGAACTCCTATATACATATATTTATATACTAATTTATAAAAAAGATCACTACTGCCATGTAACTCTAGCGAGAAGGAGTTAGTTTTCTATATATGAGAAAAATAATAATTACAGAGGAACGCCGGGCGTATTTCTACCGTAGCCTATTCGATGTTAAGTTATGCAGGAGGGTATTTGGAGCCTTTGGCGAAGGAAAACGAAGGAGGTTTTAAACTCTATTGCTTCGCCGTCACTATAGCTGTTGGCGGTGGAGACGTTGATGAGTGTGTGTTTGTTTGTAGCGGATTAATACGGTTGCATCAAAGGACCTTAGCCCCTACCGCCCTATCAAAGTTATTTATTTAAAGGTCGGGGTGCGGAAGAGAAAATACCATGTGGCCAAAGTGTAGGGCGTCGCTCTCCTCCAACACAATGCAATTGTGAAAGACTTGAAGGTTGTGAGAGTCTGAAAATTTATGATGAGTTTCTCCAGTAACTTTCACCAAAAATCTCTGCCCATATATAGAGCTGTAAAGTGACCGTAACGACTCCTCCTGGTCAAACCGAAACCAATTGTATAGTGGAACGAATTGTTTTTAGTAGCTTTCATGCAGGCAGAGATTGAAAAGTCCACGGGTCGGATGTGATCAGTTTATACTCAATCATGTGCAGAGCTACTGTTATGTGTGCATGTGTGTGTGTGTGTGTGTGTGTGTGTGTGTGTGTGTGTGTGTGACATATTAATGACTGGTAAAATATTAGATGCTTGCTATACATGAAACCTGCTACTACATTGAGGAAGTAGGTAGAAGGCTATTCTTTGGAGAAATGAAACAAGAGCTTATTTGCAATATATCAATTTTTTAAACATGCAAGTTCCAGCAAGTTTTCGGGGGAACTAATTTTAGATCACTATACTCAGGATCTTCCATGTGGTTATTTGTAGAGAGTCCAATTATTGAGTAGTTCTATTGTGTATCAAACTGGAAGGAGGAGTATAGCACTACAACCAACATTCCTTGCAAGCATTCTCATGTCCACCAACTAACTACTCAAGCTATGAATGTCACCTCGAGCGCTGGGATCAAAGAGAGGGGCATACTCCTTTGCACCGTGCTGGAGTGGAAAAGTTTGCCCGTACATCTGCGAGGGATGGAGAAGGCTTGGTCATATACAGAGAGAGAGAGAGAGAGAACCACAGGAAGGATAATACTGACGAGAGTTGTCAACTTTTCAGTACCAGTGCCAGTCTTACAGAGCAGAATAGTAATATGGCCAGCGAGCTCATGGTCCTGCATATTATAATTATATTTTAAGTATATTGTCCGAATACTGCACACAACTGTCCTGTGACCGCTGTACGGCATCCGAGCGAGAGTGGAAAATAACGATTGGAAGTCGGTCTTAGGTTAACAAAACGTGATGTGTACGATGTTCAGTCCCCTGAATTCGATGAATCTTGATACTTGATCAACAATCTCATCCTATACAAAGTGATAAAATACAAAAATATAGAGCTTATTAAAGTTCGCAGTTAGTAGCTCTACAGTGGATCTTTTCGGTAGAGAAGAGAATTGTGTGTACATGTATACATATATAAATATCCATAATTATTATATAAAGATGCGTGTATATATATACACATATATATATATATATATACATTATACAAACTTAATTTATTATGCTTGTAAAGTCGCACCAGTTGTATACAGATATGTTTGCGTAAACTTCACATTTGCAGGAGCTTCAAGCTAAGTCGGAGGCTTTGCTCCGTCCTATTTATGTATAGCGCGGAGATGACCGAATTAAAATAAGGGAGATTACTCAAAGGAATGGACCTGCTCTAAACTAGAAGAATATGATAATTGAGATCACTGCTATGAAAATGTTCCAGACGGAAAGATCTACTCAAGGTTGAATAGTTTTCAAAATGAAAAAAAGATAGCAGTGTTACAGATAAATACCGATAATGTAAATTAGGTAGAAATGGTCCCCTCAGTATCATTTACTTGTTGATATAGGAGGGGTGTAGTAGGTCTATGACTTATGGTCGTAAGATCTTGTGAATCATTCGACGGAATATACTGGGGCTGATCGTGGGATTGACCCATGGTCACCTGCGAGCAATCCTGACCTCTGATAATGCCTTCTCCCTGAATAATAGATCCCATCACTCCGGTTCGATCACTTGCGCAAGATGCGGTGCCCATCGTTCCTCTTCCTATACTGCTGAGTTGCATGAGAAAACATATATGACGCAAGTGTTCTTCTTGCCTTTGGTAACCGCTGTTTATTATCTGCACTTCCGTGGATGCGTTCGAGTGACCTCAGGGAACGTACAATAATTATGGCTGGGCAAGTTGGAGGAGCTCGAGAATATCAAAAGTGATCTTGTTAAAGTTGTCAAAAGCCGCAGTGACGAGAGTATAATGTATACTTACCTACAGCCACTAGAAGTAACGTTCGTTTTGACTCGCTCATGAGCGCCCTACTTCGGCGACAATTTCCGACTTTCCAGTGTCACGGCCCCTGTTGGGACTAACCCCATCCCTTGTTCCGTTTGTATAAGTTACAGGCTGACAAGGTATGATCATCACCGTGAGTGTGAAGTGGAAGTGATGAAATCATGGTTAGATGCTACATGTAGTTAAAAAATCTATGTAATACTGTAGGAAGAACAGCTAATTTTGTATTGTGAAATAATTATGAAACCACAAGGTACCTTTGAGCATAAAAGTGACGTGAGCGTAAGTGGTACTTTCATATTACATACAAGTACTTGAATACTAATCTAATCAAATTGAATAGTTCAAATTTTCAGAGTTAATAACACAGAGGAGCGGAAATCCAGGTTGATATGACTCCCTGTCTGGATGTCCAATGCTCTCAGGATAGCATTTTCTTGTGTAGTTAGTGAGTTTTGTTAATACATATACACACATATATAAATATATATATATATACATATACATATATACTTTTTTGCAATCTTTATATACGATTCAAATTTTATATAGGACTACCCTAATGAGTTTAAGCATGTTAGTCTTAAGCGCAGCTCTAGAACAAAAAAGCTCAAGTGGATGACTACGACCTTGGCAAACGTTCTATGGCCTTTAGTTTTACGCTATACAAAAATTATATCATTTACACTATTATCCGTTTAGTGGATTAGCTGTAGAGGTGGACAATCTGATTTTAGCCTTTTCAAATGTAGTAGTAGACAAGAAGTAGAATAAACTCACGTCTGGACAATTTTTGTACCGTGTAAACCCTCTGAAGTATAGTGGGAGCAAAATTATGTAGTATAATGGAAACGGAAATGACAATGAATCCCCTAGTGGGAAGTTGAGGAAGATGGAACCATATGCAATAGATGCGGTTGATTCATTTTATGTGACGAAAGCAGGAGTATCCTTAGCATTAATAGTAACACTAAACCGAGAATAATACAACGACACACAGAGATTTGTGTAGTGAATAGGGGTATGTACGAATTACACAAGGTTTGAACTGCACAGACGATGGTGAGAAGCTAGCGGTGGAGGTGGACCTTTTTGAGGGGACGAAACATAAAGGATACAATTTAGTGCTTCTTATAAGTTTCATGTGCTCAGTACAGAAATGATATTATTGTTCCCGTGTCCCCCCTACTGCGTCTGGGTGTGCACATTAAAGCAGTTGATAAACAATTAAGGTAGATATGTAACAGTTTCTTTTGTAATATCTGATATGTGAAAATAAAAAAAAACATGGGTTCCTTCCGAAATCGTCTGAGGACTTGTTATAATACTTGACGTTTGGTCACATGACAACAACATTCAACTTGAACTACTGCGCAAACGGCAGGAATTTTTCGCTTGTCTATCAACAGGTCCGTTTGAGCATAACTGCGTAGCGGCAGAATTCTGCATCATGCAGTAAAGTGCTTTTTTAACACTTGGATCCATGGTGAGAAAGGAAGCTGACGTACGCGAGACGGGCGTGTTTTCAGCACCATAATCACGGTGGAAAGAAATGACTGACGATACACCTGCCATTATGACTAATCTGTCCGTATCGTAAATAAGAAGAGAGGTGTACATATCATGAAGGAGATTTCCCACATTTAGCTAGTTTGTGAATGAAAGCTTGGAATGGTTCAGACTTTGGTCAGATTTGGGCAAAGTTCACGGACGAATGAAACTATGCTATGTTATTAAATACGAAAATCAAAATCCGCTTGATGCAGTTATAATAGGAAGTAATTACAGGTAAAATGTGAATGAGGGAAAAAGCGGCGACTTCATTCATAAGGAACTGAATAGTTCAAGCATACAATACTCAGGTGAATGAAATCCACGTGAATGTCACAGCGCATCTCTTAGCATAACTTTGAAAACTAAAAGCGTATGACGACACTTATAATACCCACCACCATACTATACAGTACATAGGCAGTTTTTGTAGACGTAATCGTAGCCTCCAGTACAAACACAACCAAAACCAACTGATTAGATCAGATTGCACAAGGCCGTGGAGAATATAGTGATGTCGTCCAGTAATCCCAGATAAGCCATCAAACTTTAAACTCGAGCTACGTCGCATGGTGTGCGTGACACCATTGAACTGCTGAGATGGAATAAATGCCGTTGGATTCAAATGTACACAATTGTCTACTCTAAACGTCTCTGGATTTTATTAACCCCCGCTGTCCACATGGGAATGGAAGTTGACAACAAAAACGTGTTTCATTACACCCTTCCAGGGAGATGCAGTACTTAACGTAAAGTATCTGGCTCTGGCATTGAAACAGTTCCGCTCCCGCACAATACTACTCAGAATGGTCAAATGTTTTTTGCAATCAGGTATTTTTAAATTATGACAAGGTTTGCTATTTTTTTCTGTTGTTGTTATAGTAGTTATTGGAAAGGAATCCAGTTCTTTGCTACTTTATTTATCTGACCTTTAGAACAAAAAGGCCTTAATTTCATCGTACAAGACAAGTACAAGTGCACCACCAGTACCACGGAGAACGTTGGAAAATGCTCCCTTGAAGAAAGCGCCACTGCCCTCCTGTTGACCAATCTTTCTCCAGCAATCAATAGTGTTCTGAAATCAAACAAATCCAGAAGTTAGGCCGCGGCACAACGATTACGGAGGCTAATAATTCATTCAATTAATTATTCATTACTTACCTTGTACATCTTATCTGCACGGCCAGACTGCATCATCATACGACGACGCACGGTGTCGAATGGGTATGATACAATACCGGCAACGGTTGTTACGGTCTGAGCAATAGCCCACGAGATTAAGAAAGGAGTGTTCTTAGGATCTGGCAAGCTACCCTTGGCGGTATCGAAGAATCCGAAATACGCAGCTCTGTAACAAATGGCCATAATTCCAAATTTAGCTTTCCAATCCATATCCTCCATCCCTCGAACATTCCCCGGACTGAAAAATCATCGACACCAATCTCACCTGTAGATGATGATACCCTGGACCGACACACCGAATCCACGGTACAGACCAACTAGGCCGTCAGATTTGAAGATCTTGGTAAGACAGTTGCCCAACCCTGAGAACTCTCGCTCCGCCCCAGACTTACCGATGTCGGCAGCCAACCTTTTCACGATAAATAGACAGAATTTCAGTTTCGCCTTAAACACGGTTCAGCAGTTGTCTTTAATGCATGCGAAAATTACCTGGTTCGGGCAAAGTCAAGAGGATAGACAAAGCAAAGGGATGTTGCACCAGCAGCGCCACCAGAAGCCAGGTTACCCAAGAAGTATCTTCCAAATTGAGTTTTCTTGTCGACTCCTCCTAAGAAGATCTGCTTGTACCTGAAATATGGATTCAAATTAGCAAGTCGTACAGACGAACAGAAAAGCACAGCTGGACACTCCGACCAGGTGGTCACGTGCCAAAATGCAAATTATGTACTGCTCAAATACTTACTTGTCCTTAAAGGCGAAGTTAAGCGCCTGAGTGGGGAAATAACGGATGACGTTGGCAAGGTTACCACGCCAGAAAGCAAGGAAACCTTGTTCCTTGGGAATACGGACGAAGCAGTCGACCATTCCTGCAAATAGATCAGAAATATAAAACCTGCTCCAAAAAATCCATTCAGAGCTTTCCCATGGCCTCCAAACCTTTCAGAGTGTGAACCAACCGTGCTAACCGGGTGTTTAGCAGTAAGTACTACAGTATTCCAGTACAAACTCTTCAGCTCAACTGACTTTGGATAATGGAGGAAATTTATGAAAATATTCACATATGGAAAATTTGAAACCCTTGGAACTGTCATTGTAGATTAAAAACATTGTTCCGGAAGGGAAAAACTTTCTTTGCGAAAATCTGTTTCTTGCGAAATCACCCAATGCATTCGGCACGGCGAAAGCAAGAACTTTGGAACGAGAAGATGAGATATTTTTAGATGACGTTGAAACGAAAATGAGTGCCAATAACGCACTATATTTAACCTTCCCGTAGAAGTATGCGCCTATAGCACCCAAGGAAGTCATATGCCATGCAGCCAAGAATGAAATCAGACTCATTAGGAACCTACTAACCCATTCACCGAGCCGATTTCGAATGCAAGAATAGTATCCAGCACACAGCACGGGCAAATAGCATAGACACCCTTGCCTGGCTCCGAGCACGCATGCGAATTCTCTGCACATTCAGTACAAGGACTTATGAATTAAACCTAAATCATCTCCTCACTACGGCGGTGCTCCAGTTACTGGTCTCATACAGATTCACACCTGAAATTTTTCCACGAAGACCCTCCACTAATTTTATTCAGAATCTATTGCTACAAATAAAATGGCTCTTTGTAGATACCCAGCACTAATTCGCATACACGCTATAACATATATGTCGTGAGTGGCCGGGCCTGTTCGGAGTTAACCGGATAAATCATCATAAAATTTAATCTGCAGTGAACGTTAATTCTCCAACCCAAGAAAGAACACAGAAGTAAACTGTAGTTTACCTCCTAAATTCATATGGGAGCCGTTTTACCAGTAGGTAAGTGTGTTTGTGCGGGTATCAAGGCAGGCTAACGCCAAGTTATGCGACTCCACTGAAACGCACAGTAGGCGCAATATCTTTATGATAGGGGAACCGATAAAATGAAACCTTGATTCCCTACTGCAGCTTTCCTAATGGTACACGTGGCAATACAACAACGGCCCCATAGCCTCCCTGCATAAGATCCTCGTGATCACTTCATTATTCCAAAATGCCGCAAGGTCGAATTTAGCTGCACTAAATTACAATTGAATGTCCGTACTTACCCTTGTAACGTTGGTCTGCCGCAATTTGTTTGCTTGCATGTTGAACCTGCAACAGCAATTTGACTCGCTCAATGGGTGCTACGGCAGTTTTGGAAATGGCCGCAGACACACCACCGGCAACGAAGTCCTTGGCGAAGGAAACTGGATCCCCAAGGCCCATCTTGCTTTAACCCTAAAAATCAGAGAAAAACCGTGAGAGTAAAATCTAAAAACATCCGCTCTCGATCCTTGACCATGGCCAGTGCAATAACATTTGCCGGTCAAGATGGGCTCAATTATGTATTAAAGATTCCCACGGCATCAGAGTGCAATGAACACTGACTAGTTTCGCCCATCCTCATCCATGTAGAACTACGGGCCAGCTCAGTCACACATGATGGCCGCAAGGTTATGCAATGTTAGCCTTGGTACTCAGGCATAGGATATATATCAAGTATAATCCAGTAAAAAACAACTCCTCTTCTCCATCTCTCCTGCCTCGTCCACGATGAGCATTACAATTGAGCTTTTTACGAACGGCAGAATAAAACTGCGGCTTTATCAATCCAGTATTACGGAAAAACTCAATTCCAGGAAATACGACCAATCTACACACCCTCCTTTCTACTTAACCTTGAAATAGATATGTGATGGGTTAAAGTAGGTCGCAGGAATATATTTCGGGGCTAAAATAGGACTTCGCCCAGATCTGCCAAACCTCTCCACGCGTGTCTATTCGCAAGTACGTACATACGTTGCACGAACTAGGAGCATGGCCGGTCTCCCGAGCATTTCAATAGACGTTCGCCGCGCCCTGGTCACAAAATCTAATTCAAGTCTCAAAATCCGTAAATTCACTTTTCAGCCTTCGCCGAGAAGCACAAAAACACTGGATAATTTCAGTACTTACTCTGTGTATCACGAACGAGGGAACGGAATCTACTTTTTTGAATTACAGCGGAAACTACTGAATTTTGAGATGAGTTCCCTGGCTCCGATGTTCACCGGCTGCAAGAAAGTGACGAAGTGAACGATCGAAATGGCTTCTTCTGCACTCCTAAGAATTGCTCGTGCCTCCGGTGACGACAATTGTGGCGTTGCCACATGTACCACCCTTTCCCTGACATACTTTTTATCATGCCTGCTGTCCCTGCACAGAGCCGAACATGCTCCCCGAAAAGGTGGGCCAACCCTCGGCGTGGGGAAGCCCTAAAATTGAAGTAGACCACTCCTTTGGCAAGTTCTCATCTCTGCGGAGAGCACTGATGCCAACAGATCCTTCCTCTGGAGGCACAAGATCGTGCTACACTTCGGCTCCGTCATCAATCCCCAGTTCAGGTGTCTGCGCTATACGGTCCTTCTACTGTACATGCTACGGCCAGTTCTATCAGTGAATCCACGATCCCTTCTGACAGTTCTACTCGGCGTCCTCGCAGTACTTGTATCTTTCCCAGCATAGATGGTGCAGCTAGGGTTGGACTTCGACCCGTAATAACTGAACATGCTCTTCACTCATACTACTTGAAGGTGATTGTGAGTACGTACTAGGTACTATAGCAGCAGGTCGATCCCGTAAGCACGTGTTTTCGTATATGTACAAATTCGAGTAGGATTTTTAAACTCACCCAGTGTGGTTTTGGTGCACCTCGAGCATTTCCCACAAATCATTCATAATTAGTGTGCAAAAATGCGACCAATCTCTGCGAATCTTTTACCAGTGAGCTGAAGAAAATCTCTGGTGATTGACAATAATGTGGTACATTTAAGTGCTGAACTTGTAATTGTTTTTGTAAAAATTTGGCTATTGGAAAAGTTAATTAAAATTTGTGAGTTTTGAGA
The DNA here is from genome assembly GCA_009870155.1 of Pseudobourletiella spinata. Lineage (NCBI taxonomy): Eukaryota > Metazoa > Arthropoda > Collembola > Symphypleona > Bourletiellidae > Pseudobourletiella > Pseudobourletiella spinata. Next base: position 10,171 of record WJFA01001839.1, read on the forward strand.
AATCAGTTATGTAATTTTGAAAGCCCTGGCTCCGAAGAGCTACTCATACGGTCTCGAACAGCCTAGCTGTAAGGCACAGCAAGTATCAAAACCTCGTATAGGCCACAGCAGCAACTGTAATGTTCATATAGACACTTGCATTTCCGTCCTGCTCCTGAATTGAGGAATGTTGCTGGATTTTGCCAATGACCGTGAGGGGAAAATTCCGTCTTTTATTTATTGTCATAGGACGTTAATGCAACGTCCTGTCCAACTCGATTACAAGTATTTTGATACCTGCGAAAACTATCCCGCGTTTGGACGCAAGTCTTTTGAGGAAATGATAAGAATAAAATTATGAAAATATAAATGCATTTTAAATTGTGCAGATGGCAGAATGTTGTCATGAGAAAGTATGTATATTACTGGGTAATGTGAACTAGTTTAGGATATTTTGCACAAAATTGCATGCAGTTATATGAAGTGGAGAAAATCTCAGGTATGGAATATGCTATCATTTTTAGGGATGCGATGCGATGTTGTCACATTTGCTGGAAAAAATGGGTAGCCCTACAGTCTTGATTGGTTATTACAAGAATTTCGTGGCGAGATTAATTTCGAACACAATTTTCCTCAGATTTGCGCACAGAACCTTGTGGGTCATCAGTTCATCCTGGGAGGGAGCTGAATACTCGTATGCGGTTGCATGTATGACATGATCTCGTAGTTGGGACATTTGAAATTTATATCGTTGAATTTTCCTCGCAGTAATTCGCTATGTAAAGTTAAAATGTTCGTAGGCAGGCCGAGACGGATGAAAATGCTTGTAAATGTTTAGTTAAAAAATGTGATGTGATAGTAGAAAATGTTTAGTTGTTGCAGCGGCGTACTGATACTTCTCCAAATCATCAGCACTCAATACACTTTCCAAAACAATACACTTCTCTTGAAGATTTAAAAAATTCATACAGCTAGAGATTGTTTTGTCAAAGCAATAACCACCAACTGACGAGGAAATGCCAGTGATCTCCCCTCACAACTCATTGCCGAGTTCGTGATGATTCACAATTTAGCTCACGTCAGGTGTGATAAAAGTAATTTTCAATGCGCATTAATTGCATCATTTCCCCGAAGTAGTGAAAAAATTTTCAAGTGAAGGTTTTCCACTATAAATATTTCACATATAACGTGTCCGCGAATGATGTGCTCGATTTTTTTCGAGAATAAAATTCAATCCACTCAAGCTACGGCCACCAACTGTAGCTCAAATTAAATCTGAGTCTTGGGATTACTTCTAGAATATCGCCAGAATCGTCAAGCTAGTTAAAAAATAAGAACCGAAATAGGTTTTTGGGGGTGTTTAACTTTTAACAGGGAGTAAACGGCAGCTTCAAATCCATTCACAGGCCAAATGGGTTGACATTCACAGACACACAGGCGCAAGTTATAACTTTTTCGAGAGCTGTTGACAAGGCAATTCATCCATAGGGTCGAAAGATCCTGTTGCAACTTTACGACGGTCGAGTCTACTAAGGTCACATTCTCAGAAGACCCAAAATTTTAACCTAACGAGTAGATTACCCTTTTCAGTTGCTCTCGAACAATCTATAACTTGCACCTGTGTGTCTGTCAACACATTTGGCCTATGAATGGATTTGAAGCTGCCGTTTACGCCCTGTTAAAAGTTAAGCACTCCCAAAGTCTTTTTTCGCTTCCTATTTCTTAATTTCTTAACTACCGTGACGATTTCGGTGATATTCGAGGACATGTAATCCTGAAGACTCAGCTTTAATTTGAGCTATTGTTGGTGGCCCTAGCTTGAAAGGTTCGGATTTTATTCACGGAGCAAATCTAGGGCATCATTCGTGGGCACCCTGTCCATAAAATTAATATAAAATTATATTTAGTTTCGCTACACCTGTCTAATTAGTAATTACAAATCGTTCGGGGAGTTCTTTTGTAGCGTATGTGTTTATTCTCATTAGAAACACGATATTTTTAAATATCAGCTGCATCGTTAGGATTACTACACGTCGTATTTTAACGACAATCACTTTTTCAGGCTTCCTGTACTTGTTGTTTCCGGAATCTCATTTTTATGAATGGTAACATCATTTTTGTAGATGCTGGGTACCTGGTAGGACGAACGGATGAAGATGAAGCAATGATTAAAATTGTGGGAAAATTAAAATTAAAAAAATCCTATTACCTAGCTATAATAGCCTCCGTTGTATTTGCCATACATGTCGAATAAGCCGAGTTGTGGGATGGTTGTGGGAAATTTATTAGCATTTGTTCATTTTATTTTGTTTACTCCTATTCCCCCTCATTTCCTTACTACCAAGAGTTGTGAAAAACTACAGTAAATTCTCCCTAGTACGGTCTTCAGGGGATACAGATGATTTGACCGCTACAAGAAAAGACCGTTATAATCCTTGAAAATTCGACAGTAAAAGTAATGACGGGAAACCAGAAATTGACCGTTATAACAAGATGACCGTGTTACAGAAGGCCGTTATAAGGAGATTTTAGTGTACCAACATAGTCTCCATTTCTGAGGTGTTCACTATGCTTGAAAGTCTTGCTTCATCTGGCCAGTTTTTAAAACCTCTACATGTTACCACATTTTACAGAGTACAGTAGAACCTCGTTTATCCGGCCCCATTTAATACGGTCACTCTTTAATGCGGTCAAAAATTCGCGGTCCCGGGAGAGCCGGAATAACGAGATTCTACTGTGCTGCATTGAACTCATATCAGCATGGCAGTTTCTATGCACAAAACAAAATCTTCTCCCCGGACCGTATAGGGGTTCATACAACATTTTGTCGCCAGTTGTTTGTATAGTGTCACTACTTTGTATGTAGAAAAATTGGTAACCCCACGAGTATCGTCACCAGTATTTTCCAACTCACACTTCTGAAACTCGTCAGTAATTTCCAGATTGGATTTCAGCTCTTTCCACAGCAGCCTTGGTTAGTTCGGTCATTGGGCTAATTGAATAATATATTTAGCAAGGACATTTGTCACGCTTCATCCTTTAGTGTATTTTTGGCCTTGCCATATTATGATTTGCCTTAGCACCTCACCGGGAGCTGCTGGTGATGCGAGAATCAATGTTCATGTTTGCGCGTTGGCCAAACAATACAATAAGACAATGCCGCACCGCAACCGCGTGGGAAGCTGAGGGGAAATCTATATGGAAATCTCCCTTGCTTCTCCGCCAAGAAGAGGTCGTTGTACGCCCCACACTTTCAGGATAAGGAAGAAGTGTAAAGCCATGAAATGGCTGATTGTGAATTGTACTGATTTCATTCCAACATGCCATAGATTTTTCCTCCGGACGTGGCAATCCATATGGGTACTTATGGAACACGAGCAATGTCTGTGTTCAGTCATTTAAAACGCTGACAAACTTCCCTCATCTCAAAATTCCTTTCCCAACCCCCGGATCTCATTCTGCATGCATAACGTATTTCTTCAAATGATAGTGTATGAACTCTTTTTTAACCCCAACTGGAAAGTTCAATTTATACCATATCCCGTCGAATGAAAGTGGCCAGGAAAACTCAACCTGCCATCTCTGCAAATTCTTTGCAGACGCACCGGACCTCCCCTGAGTCACGAGTCATGAAGTGGGAGCAGCGGACATGTAAGGTAGAAGAACATCATTATCTGCATCGAATTCAACCGACCGCGAAGTCCTACCACTAGTGTAAAGTTGTTGAGTTGTTAAGTAATAATAAAGGCCCAAGTTGCCGTTCAAGTTACCGCATGCCGTCTTTCGCTAACGTCAGCAGCTATTATTCCCTCTTGCTCAATCCGTCCTTTCATAGATGTCGTGTAACACCCTACACTAATTCTCACTCGGCACGGCACTAAAACGCATGGAAATTGTCTTCTACCTCGCCAAAATCCTATGGTTAATCTGGAAATTCTTCACAGGGCGTTGCGAGTCTGACTGCATGACAAACATCTTGAGGAACTCAGCAGATGTTGATTTATATGATCAGTAAAGTTCCACAAAAATTATCATCAGTCGCGATCGGCTCAGATGCGGGTGAAACTCGTACGGTAATAAAATCGTTTATGATATTTCGAAGCGATTCCTCACTTCCCGCTACCTCCCAATTTCTCATCTTCGCTGTTTCCTTTATGACCTCCTTGTTGTCAGATGAGGCGGTAAAATTTTTCATCAGATTCATAAAAGTCGCTCAGCGACGTGGCGATCCTTTTTGTTCAGTGAGTTTCCAGAATGAGATACATTCATGTCATCATGTTAGTGGTGAGTCCCCCTCATTGCGGGGTTAATGCGATTGAGGCCTTATCACGACCTCACCAGTTAATACAGCCAGGGTTAGAAATGTAGAAAATAAACCTCCGACACGATCAAAAATTCAAAAGTTTTTTAACTTTATTCGCTAAATACTATAAGACAATTCAAATATAAGCATAGAAATATAGAGTATAAAGAAATTTATGGCAAACTTTGAAGTTTAGTAGAATTTTGCTGTGGATATTAATTCCACAAATTTTAACGCAAAAAATTAATAGAATACATTTGATCTTAAGTTTTCAAAATCGATAAGTTTTTCGGAACACTGAGTGTACTCTCCCCGTGAGCCGACATGAAAATATGGGCATTCTGAGCTTCCCAACCCTGTGAACAGTACGTGCCCCAGCGCCCAGCAGTGAGAATGAAGTGGAAGTACATACAGCCTACTTGGGCCATAAAACCCTTTCCTTGCCATTCTAATGGTGTGACATGGACGAGAAACTTTGACTATCGGCACGCTTACTCCGAAGCTCTCACGACGACAGCTCCTGGAATGGTAGCTCGTATAGCTTTTGTCACACCACAAAAGCTCCCTCCTGGGATTCCCTAAAATTTTCTATCGGAAGATCACTTTCGGGCGTTACATCTCATGCTGGGCCCCGCCTCAAATTTTTTTAGATTTTCCCTGGAAATTGACACCGAACGTGTCGTGTTGCCGATAAAACCGTCTGAATGGCGCTCTCTCGCCGCTGCACTATAACTGGCTCCATGACTCATAAGATTGAATGGGCCGGCAGGGTGGATATATCGACAGAGCCGGCGACACTGACGACGGCTGCAGTAGAGTGGTCCTATACTCCGTCACACACAGGATGTTGAAGCGTAAGCGAATTCAAATCAACCCTGCCATTCTCATGACGGCATCAATTTTCCACACTGCAAGCTCAACTGGATCCACTATAATGAGAGATAGCAATATAGTGCCTCGCCATTCGGCCGCCACTCTCACATGCTCCCATATTCACAGGCCAATTAATCCTACTGTGAGACTTGATGCTAATGATTTTGCAATTTGAAAAAAAAACCTATTTTCCCAGTTGCGGATGGGACGGAGTTCAAGTCTCGTCTCATTTGAATCTTTCAATGTGTAGTTCAATGCAATAGGATCATTGGTCCTATCCTTTGAACCACGAATTCATACTCCTGATCCACGTATTCATCAAATTTTAAGTTCCTCTGCGGCACAAGTAAATCATTTATTTGCCTCCTCGTATATTAAATTAACGTTACTCCACTGCTATCCATTAAGTGGAAGAGCCGCGACACTATGTCTGCTGCCGTGCATCCTATTCCTGAGACAAGTCGTCAACTTCATACACGGGGGGGGAGTACATACTCATGGAACTTTATCCTCTACGAACTTCCGACAGCCGATGACTTGGAATTGGAAGCTCATTTCGTCCAGTTGTTCATGTTAAGCTGTATGAGAGCCCGACTGTACGGACCACTCTGCTCTACGCTGGAACATGCAGGAATAATACTGAGAAGGGACGGAGCGAGTGAGTGAAGCAGTAGGGTTTCTCCGTTAGTTAGCAGGCATGCTATGGTTTGGTTGTTGATGACGACGACGTATACTTAGTCCCTTCGGCTCTCGCTCGTGCTGGAATCCTTGGATTTTTTGCCCCCTGCTCGTCAGAACAAATTATAATGAAAGGTGAAAGGAAATGCGGAAGTTTTGGGCATTTGATGACACGATCGGGAAGAAAGTAGTGGCATTTCAACGGGCTGTACTTATAAGTGTAACCGACAGGTATGTTTGTACTACGAAAGGATGAGACTGCGCTTTGAATATTCCGGCACGTATATGTACATGTGTATAGGATATAGGAATTAAACAGTACAGTGGGGGCAAACCTCTTTTTCTTATAGTGGATATATAGCACATCCACATGTCATGAGAATGTCCAGGTGATGCTCTTTGGAGCGAGACAGTGCCGATTATAAAGCAAAGAATAAGGCACATTACCAGTATGTTACACTTCCATTCTATCATTTGGGGTGTCTGGCCATGTGCGAGTGTGTGTGTGTATGTGTGTGAGACACGCACGAAGGGAGTACCGCCTCATCCTCATATGTCCCCTCCTAAAAGCGGATACTGACTGTGAATGTATGAACGTACTGGTGGGTGGAAGCGTGCCTACACAAACCTGCAGATGAAATCGGAAATTACTTCCTCCAGCTTGAGCTCCTCATATAGTATGTGTCCGTGTGCTCTCTGTAATGCTCATGTATATCTTCCTCCAGTTTTTGCCAAGTAGCCAGCCACCACACATTGCCACGCAGGCAAGTCCTGCAGTGCGTATATAATAAGCCTCATATAACAACCTTGTGACAATGGAGAGGAGAGTAAGGGCTCATTTGTGACCTTAATCGGATGTACGGCCTGAGTGGGAACACACCTTGACCGGTATGTCACGGAAATCATTCCTTTTCCTTCCGCGCGTCTATTCACGGTTATTGTGTACATTGCTTATTTCCTCATTTGGGAGGAAGTAAATGCTTTGAGGCACGAGCCACATCCAAAAACATGTGCACTCATACACATGTACACCGGCCCCCACCATCTACATAGAGAAAAAACATTCAGCTTTTTGTTGACCCACTAATAGTTAACTTCATGTCCGGATCTCTCGTTATGCGGTGAACTACAGGAGCAGATGAAACCTTTGGGGATGCGCCTGGAAGCATTTTACTTCAATGCTCATATATTAAATGTGTCATATGAGGGAATGTGACGTTTCCTCATCGAAACAAATGGAAAGGTCACACTCACAAAATTATCAGTCTTGTATACTCAAGTTCTCAGCTTCATCTTCTCATTCCGTTCAGTAGTAAAAAAATAGTCTCCATGTAGAAACAGTATGAAGTTGACCATATGACATACCCTATACTGCATGAAGTTGACCAGAGCGACAGCTATATGCTCTATTTTCCACAACCAATACTGGATGATTCCAACTGTTCATATTGGTGAGCCTGTGCTCACATGCAAAATGTAAACTACTTGTCATTAAATTAAACGGGAAGGGTTTCCAACCAGCGCCACAGCGAGTGTTTAGTGTTCACGGACGCCTTAACGGATCCAACTACTGGTGCTAATTCAGTCACTGTAGAACATTTACTAGTCAACTCAGTTCATTTTTAGACGAGGATTTCAAAAGCTTCGTTAGGGTTTCCAAAGTCAACTGAAAATAGTACCAGGGAAGTCCAGCTAATCCGAGACGACTTCAGATGACAATAGATTTAGTCACGTAACTGATGGGCAGTTACCAACTTGACATCACTCTCAAGCCCATGTTCACGAGGAACTGGGAATTTTAGTGAGTTTAGAAAAGTGGTGAAATTATTAGGTGTCACACCTCTCTATCTCCGCAATCCACTCTGGAAGGACGAAAGAAAGTTCAAATTGTATGACATTATTGTGCGTGGGAACTTCACACATAGAGTCTCTCCGTTGCCCTGACGAGCAGAACCTCAGACGAGGTGCATGCGTCTGTGTGCCGCTCCAACTCTTCATTGCAGCCCAGCTGTCATCACTTTACTCTTACTCAGGCCCTTCAGAGACAGACGTGGTTGGTTATGTTATAAATTGATGGCACGCCGCAGTATGTAAGGTCTCATCCACAGTTCCGACACTCGCTCTGTCCTGGTTTCCACACCCTCCTCCTCTTGCCCCAGCGTACATGTATATATTTTAATAGCTCCGCTATCAATAAATAAACCTAAAGGGGATATAAACATGATAATTGATACCTCGTAGTGGGTTGACATACTTTATCTTCTGCTTACGTACAAGTTTTTGGGAAATAACCAATTCTGCTCGTCTGTAGATTCACATACTATGTATATATGTATACATATAATAGAATGTCATACATTTTCCATGGAGCAGATGAGAGGGATCTTGGTGGACGATGATTCTGATGATGGGGAAGACATTGTTGGTGGCGGACGGAGGCCCACGTGGTATTCCGAAAGGAAATATATATATATATATATATATGCACACATAGAAGGACTGGAAATGACACTACACGTCAGCAAAAGCTCGTCCATGCAGTATTGTTACACTGCAGCCGAATTCCCTCCCTCTCATCCTCACTCGCATACGGCGGCTTTGTCCTATCCTGAACCGTTTGACGAAAGTGAAAAGGAAAGTAGGATGGATGCGACCCCGTGTTTGTTTCCCTGTCTTTTGTCGCCTAATTAGCCGCGC